>VMBQ01003087.1:25726-112577 GCA_007657795.1 Dreissena rostriformis
GGGGGGGGGGGGGGGGGGGGGGGGGGGGGGGGGGGGGGGGGGGGGGGGGGGGGGGGGGGGGGGGGGGGGGGGGGGGGGGGCAGTTGTCCTTTTATGGCTATAGTGAAAACTTGTTGACGCTATATTAGCCACATTTATGGCCAATCTTCATGAAAATTAGTCAGAACATTTGTCCCCATGAAATCTTGGCAGAGATGGAAACTTGGTCATATGAGCTCAAAAACTAGGTCACTAGGTCAGCTTGCATTTTTTCAGAATAGTCTAGTTCCTTTGGCTCTCAGGTGAGCGCCTTAGGGCCTGATGGTCCTCTTGTTTCATGAAACTTGAAACATGAACAGATGGCAATATGGAGATTATGCAAATCATTTTGTTCCTACGTCAAGAATTCTGGTTGCTATGGCAACAAATATATAACAGAGGTGTCAATTTTCAGGATTATTCCTGAATTCAGGATTTAAGCCCTCAAGGAAAACTTTTGATATTGATATAAATCAGAGGATTGTTTTGGTTTTTTTTAAGCATTCTTGTCACAAAATGTCATCTTAAACACAAATTATTGACCTTTGGCATATTGTCTACAAAGGAAACATAATTTAATGAATAATTAAAACTCTTTTGACTCTGGCCCCCAAATTCTAGGATGATTTTCAGGATTTTAGATTTCGGCCAATTGACACCCCTGATATAAACAAAAAAATCTGAAAATGGTGGAGCCGGTAGGGGACATATATTGCTTGGCAAAAGTCTTGTTTATTATGCATTTGTATGTGAGGGGTCGGTGGGCATTTGCATCTACTGTGTTACAGTCCACCAATGAAGAAACAAGTCAGATGCAGTCAGAGAGCCTGATATATGTACCATACATTTTCAATTTTTGAAGGCCACGTTCTTGTATTTGATAACTGAACGATACGTATTAAACCACTTTTTCTACAAAAATATATTGAGTCCTATGGAAATTTATATTGTATTTCAGGTTGAGTTTCCTTTGATTTCATCTGCAGTTGGGAAAGGCAGAGGAAAACCTTTTATGGCAAGTCTTACTTTTAAGTTTAAATAATAATTTTAAACAAAGTTTAACACAATTATATATAACATTGCATTTCCTGTATGTCGATGTAAATGTACACTCAATATAAGTCAGTTTTTTGCTTTACAGAATGAAGACGGGGTCATGAGCAATGAGGACGAAGTGAACACAAGTACAAAAATTGAGATGAACGGATCGGAGTTCAATGATGTGAACTTATGAGGCCAACGCATAATACCATTTTAGAATATGAATAGATTGGATGTACATGTAATAATAAAACCTTTATAAAATGTCAGGTGATTGCGCGGGAAACGGACATGTTTTTTTGCTGTGTCGGATTTCGAAAAAAAAATGAAATTTAAATTAACATCCCGGTGTTTAAAATATTCGTACTATGTGGATAAATAGTTCTTAATGTAAGTACTGATGGGTTGAAATAAAGATAATAAAAGGAAAGACAGGAATAGCATTGGAAATGAAAGTGTAAATCTGAACAATAAAAAATATCAAAACGAAGAGTGAGAAACAGATTTCAGACACTTCTTTCTCAGTAAGCAATTTACTTGGACTTACAAAACTCTGTATTATATGGTGAGGAAGACAGTGATTAAACAAACACAAACATGTTTTTAAACAACCACAAACTATGCAATTCGCCAAAGGATACCACCATGGCCGGAGCGCCACCAACATTGCAGGATGTTATGAGTGCACAAGGAGTAATAAGTGGGCGTCTTACTTCAGTTGAGCAAAAATTACAAAGCCTAGACAAAGTTGATCAGTGTATGGCGAAAAAATGGGAAAGGACATGAACACCCTTTGGTTTGCTCTTTACAATAGAGTCAAAAGGGTTGACGAGCCCTTGTCCAGGCTAGAACTTATCACAGAGGGTGCGGACAATGCAGCGGCTCATGTCACAAGTAGGATAGACGAGCTTAAATGGGAGAGCGAAAGCCTCCGCGATGATCTTGTATACATGAAATTGCATGCCGGAAGTGAATAAAGAGTTGCCTTAGATCACGGAGTTGGTACTCAGAAAACATATAAACAAGGCACTCAATATCGCAAAGGAAATGGCGCATACGATTATGTTCCAGAGTGTGCAAAATCGCCGGGGGAGCCTACCAGTTGTAAAATTTGATTGATAATTGCCACGTTTTCTTTTTTCAAGGACATGGAAACAGTGAGACGGCAGTGAAAACATCTCAATGGGACAGGATTCAATTTGTTCGAACAGTTTCCACCGGAAGTGGTTGCAAAACGTAGCAAGCTGCTTGTGAAGATGAAGGAGGAAAGAGCCAAAGGCAAGCGATCATGGATCGCGTATGACACCCAGTACGTCGACGGGCGACCAGTGCGGGATTGGGGACACATCGGGGGAAAATTGACATTTTTGTGGAATGAAAATGGTCTTACAAATTGTAAGAAAAGTAATCCTTTATTTGTTAATATGTTTAGTGCTCATGATATATGTTTTTTGTATGAATCTTGGACGAATATCTGTAGTGATATGGATTTGAGTTGATACTTGTCTTTTAACTTGTTTAGAAAATTCCAGCATAGAAACTCTCGCAGAAATAGCGGAGGCATTTTTCTATATATTAAAAAAGGATTAGCTGATGGAATTGTTATTGTAAAAAAGCATTATGATACAATTATCTGGGTTTAACTAGATCACACATTGTTTAATACCTCAGACAATTTTTATATCTGTTCAACTTATATATGATGAAATTCGTCTCCAGTTTAAAACACACTTCACGTAGATTTATTTGATTTTTTTGAAAATGATATAACTTTATTTTTCTGAATTTGGGAAAGTTTTTGTTACTGGTGATCTCAAAAGTAGAGTAGGAAATAGATTTGATTATATTGTACATGATAGAATTAATACTGTTAATGATGATGTTGATTACTACCCTGATAATGCCTCTGTTAGAGCCTCAGAAGATTGTTCACTAAATAATCATAGAGTTAGATAACTAGATTTGTGTAAATTACCGGTATTGTTAATGGTACAATTGGCAATAGCTGTAAACAAACTTTTTATTCAAATAACGGTACTTCTGTTATTGATAATTTATTGGTAAACTTTTATGATATTTAGTGATCACGCCCCGTTACATTTCTCCTTATTATGCAAATATGCCTCGTCAGAGTCAGAGTATCAGTCTTACACAGATGTTAAATATAAGTGGAACGATGTTACCTGGGCAATATCCTTCAGGGATTATTTGTATGCTGCCTGTTTTTAATACTTTTGTACACAATATTGATTATTCAAGTAGAGCGTCAATACATGAAGTATTGAATAGATTAACTGAAACTATTCGGAGTATTGCTAACAGATCCTAGTTTTCATGTAAATAGCTGTATGCAGAATGCAGAATGGTTTGATCATGAGAGCGATAATGAACAAAAATTGTACAAGGAGGCTTGGTATATTTTTAACTCGTGTAAAACAGTTATAAACAGAGAACATTTATGAACATGTAAAAAGTATTATAAAGACTTAATCCGCCAGAAAAAGGCCTGCTGTTAAAGGCAAAAAATGCTTGAGATTGAAAATTTAAGAAAACACAAACCAAGAGACTTTTGACTATTTTTATGTCCCCCAGTCTATACTGGGGGACATATTGTTTTTGCCCTGTTTGTTGGTTTGTTGGTTTGCACAAACTTTAACATTGGCCATAACTTTTGCAATATTGAAGATAGCAACTTGATATTTGGCATGCATGTGTATCTCATGGACTGCACATTTTGAGTGGTGAAAGGTCAAGGTCATCCTTCAAGGTCAAAGGTCAAATATATGGGTCAAAACCGCTCTAACTTTAACATTGTCCATAACTTTTGCAATATTGAAGATAGCAACTTGATATTTGGCATGCATGTGTATCTCATGGAGCTGCACATTTTGAGTGGTAAAAGGTCAAGGTCATCCTTCAAGGTCAAAGGTCAAATATATGGGTCAAAATCATAACTTTGGCAATATTGAAGATAGCAACTTGATATTTGGCATGCATGTGTATCTCATGGAGCTGCACGTTTTGAGTGGTGAAAGGTCAAGGTCATCCTTCAAGGTCAAACGTCAAATGTATGGGTCAAAATCGCTCAAAAGAGGACATAGTGTTTCACAAACACATCTTGTTCAAATAAAGAACTAATGCTATAAAAAATTAAATATGCTTTGAAGAACTTACATTTTTTTGAAAACCTTAGTAGCAATATGTCTGATTTTTGTGATAATGAAGCAGATTTTCATTTAAATAATGATTTATATTTAGAAAATTCTACATTCCCAGAACTTGACGTACCTTTATCTGTTGAGGAAGTTTGCAATGCAATTAAAAATTGAAATAAATTATCAGGTAGTGATTGTATGTTGAATGATTGAATATTTTCTAAAATGTAGTGGTATTTTGTTTGCACATCTGTGCATATACGAATATATACGTACGTGTATATAATAGATAACCGCTTTTACGCGCTTATATAAAGCAACGATTGAAACTTAATCTTAAAACAAATTAGCGTTTTCATTCAAGTATGTTACTTCATGATTGTCAAACTTTGTTGATATTTGTGCTTTTATACCTTTCATATTGATTGCTTCATGTTTGTGTGTTAGTTATAATAAATAAATGCGTATATTATTAAATGCCCTGTTAATCTCTTTTATCGATGGTCTGCATAAAAAAATCCTCATCAAAATAATTTGCGAAACACACGGACAATATTTAAAACTAGAATGTTTTTAATTCACATAAGTCGCGACATAAAAGGAAAGGAACAACGATAAAAGCTTTTCTGCTGTTTGAACTTCACAGACAGGGGCGCTGGGCCTGAACACTAAAACTGAATTTTAACCACTTGAGTTAACACAGTTGTGTTTAATCACAAGTATCTTATCAGATGTTACCTACTATCCGTGTGTGGATTTACCAAAATCCTCTTTTTGTTCATTCAATCTTTATCACACTTGCATGGATTGTAAATAACCTTACCCTTTTGGTTATAATTGATTTTGATTTAATCTTATGAAAACTAAATTTGTTCAGACAAAATACTTTGTCCGATATCCTATATCACATATGTAGAGCCAAATTTGTAACTTAAAAAGAAAAATCAAATCGTAGCTTGTTTCTCAGCAAATCAAATCGCGGCGAATTTTTACCAGTTACGATGTTTTGCTTTTGTTCTGTGTATCATTCGCGTAGTACATGTAGTTGAAGTGTCATAGCGCTGTGACAAACGCATTAATATGTTAGAGATAAAAAGGGAACAAGTTATGTTACAAAGCATATATATTTTTCAAGCTATCAACAATCAGTATGTGTTATTTTGACAGTTCCAACAGGTCATAAGACCCATGTGAATAATATATTTACAAAAGGCAATATGCAGGACAGAGTATACACTGTTATAATAAACATTAATAAGATTGCATGTTGAAAACACATAGTTTTACCAAACACTAAATCAATACAATTTCTAAAATATATAAATGATGATGAAGATAATGCAATCATATTTCTATAAATAGGGTAAGGAAAATTAAAATAAAATAATGTATGTGATTGCGAATAACATGCTCATGTTATAATACACATTAACAACATGACAATCTATCAATATAAAGACACATCAATATGGTAAAACCTCTAATATATATAAATGTATTGCATTCCATAATAGAAGGATATTCGAGAATATATAAGAAATATAAATTGCATTCTTTAAATATTCATGATTTACAATTAGTCAAACAGCCAAAATACGGAGAGATGTTCTTGGTGAAATATGTTTTACAATAAACACAGCAAGAGAATATTAACTATATAACATTTATTTTCCACTACCGCTTTGGGCAGTGAATCACTTATAAGCTAATTTAGTTAAAACACAACTAAATACTTCGTCTTTCTGGCTTTCCAATGAAAATATATCGAAACAATATCCACAAACAAATCATTCAGAAATTGATTTGTGCATTCGAGAGAATGAACAACGCAACATGAAATCATTTATATTATAACCGAATGTCACTTTTAGGAAACGATACATTTAGATTATCAATTTATATATAACATAGCAGTTTATTGTTTACCTTTAATATACTAATTATATATGAATTAAGCTTCATGTTTATATATAGTTCATTTGCTATACGGTCACTGGCCCTTGCATATAACTAAACACTTACAAAATGCATATGGGTATAATATTATGTGAACTAATATAATTCAATAGAGGAACAGCAAAACAAGTATTTTAGTTAACAACACTTACCGTCTTTCGAAGGCATAGTACATATACATGGCAATATTTCTCATATTATTATTTTTTTCATGCGAGGCCATAGCGTTATTACATGTATTGATTGTAGGCTGATTGATATTCGTTTTCAATATGAGTCTTGCACAAGGGACATTACCTTTCGTTTCGTTCTAGATTTATGTATCGCCCTCGTTAAATCATGATTTGATGTGATGATGTTCTGAAGCGGACATATGCATTTCTTAATTTACGAATTAAGAGGACGTCCAGGTACTTTTCCCATTCAAAATCTATTTAAAACCCGGTATAGGTAATCAATTTTGAAGATTGAGATCACGACTGTTTTAATATATCTTTCAAACGTTAAAAATAATAGAACAAAAATAAGTTTTCATTTACAACACCTTGTTCATTCCAAACATACCCAAATCCAATTTTATTAAAATGCTGATGTCTAAATTGTAAAAAGTCTATATTTACCGATCCAAGTTATAATTTAAATTCATTGACT
Organism: Dreissena rostriformis; assembly: GCA_007657795.1. Classification (NCBI taxonomy): domain Eukaryota; kingdom Metazoa; phylum Mollusca; class Bivalvia; order Myida; family Dreissenidae; genus Dreissena; species Dreissena rostriformis. Next base: position 32,548 of record VMBQ01003087.1, read on the forward strand.
ATTGATTGGTTTGTAGTAAAACATAAACTAAAAGAACATACTAATCAACCGAACATTACACAATGGGAAACGCGTGCTCAACTTAATAAACATTATTCTGTTTTATGTAAATAAAATAATTAATATGTTAATATCAACTTAACGTATGTAGCTTGCTTTAGTATTCAGTTATTAAACAATTCATTTTCTAGATATCAAATTTGTGACTTTCCAACGAATTGAGCTCATATACATAATTTCAACAGGTCAATTTAGTGTTTTCTTATATTTTGTTCATAACAAATTGCTCGATCATGCCACTGTTCATGTTAGCATGTGTAATGATCTCATTTAGGTCAACAATTTGTTAACAAAAATATTACACCAACAAACAAATGTTAACTGTCCTGATGTGTTTAAAAATATTGTGAAGTATCGTACCCCGAAAAAACATTGTCTTAACGAAAAAAGTGCACTATGGCCTATTTTTAAAGAATCTTACCGATTTAATTGAACATAATGTATCCGATATCTCCGCGAAACGTTTTTAAATTTAATATGACATTCTGTGTCATCACTCGATAGTGATGGCCTCTATACGGTTGTCTTTCTATTCAGACGTTTTCATTTTTTCCATCTCCTCGGTGTTTTGAGCCTCGCCCGACTTCCTGAAAGAATGCACACAGTGTCGCTTGGTCCATTTGTTTGTTTTACTATGGCATAAATTTGGTTTATTAAGGAACAACATGCATTGAAACGAATATATCTCGAATTGTTCATTTACAAAAAAGACAGTTATTTACAAGCTTCTATCATTGCTGATAAAGCGTACGCCCATTTTTTGTTTGATTGGCGCCGCGTATTTACTTTTTAAATTTAATGTAACTCGGTCCAATTAAATAGACACAAAGGACGTATTGATAATTATTTAACTGACTTATAACAGAAAATGCTCTATATTAGAGGCTGCAGTGCAAAACACTAGTGAATATCGCTGTTTTATTCTATTATAAAAAGATGTTTTTGAGAATCAACTTTATAATCGCAACAAAAGCCGATACATCGATGTGCATATACTAATGTCATACATGTTGGCCATTCAAGGACATAACATAAGTGACATTGGTGATGACGTTGTTACAAATTGAACGCCATTTTAGTTCATGGTGCAGGTACATGTTCGTTTTTAAAGCAGTGTTAACCAAAGACACAGACAAATACTTGAAACAATTCAATTTGAAAAAAATTACATGTATACCAAACATGTTATATACATGTTAAAAAATAAAAATGAATACAATAAGTGTTTTGTCATTCAAGCAATTTGTGCAAGGAATGAAAAGACACTATCAACATGGTTCGTAAATCAATGATAAACTTACTGCGTCCTTCTCTTTCGAATGACAGCGATTGCAATGGCGACAGCCGCTGCAACCATGACAACGACAGCGAACGTGACACCAACTATCAGTCCAGTGTCAGATTTATCCGATTCAACTAAAAAAAAGTATAAGCGTTTGTTTTGTGAGAGGCTGTTTGTTTGTTCAATACACTTACAGTCATATCATGGTAGTCAACATTCCTAATCGCACGTTTACTGATACTGTGATCCCGGTAGCCGGGACTCAGTTGAGCACTCTACAAACCGAGCCTACCGGACCCGGCGTGGTTGAAAACATTATAACGAGAAACCTTAATTCTATCTGAAATGTTTGGTTTTGTCTCTACTCTTTGAAGTTGTTACTAAAGTGTTGTAAACATTAACTTATTTTCATTAAACTGTATTGTCACCTGAACAATGTGCGAGGCAATGGTTCACTTTTAATTGTGTTTGAATGTAAAATATCTTTATGTATCGTTACAAGTATTGTTGGTCTTGCCGTTCTGTGTTTTCTTTGTATTTAGATGAGTGAACTATATTCAATATTAGCTTAATTCAATAAATGTTTATATCGTGTTGACGTTTCGTCTGTTGCCAGAAAATGTCCATGTATATGGTCAGCTAATTTGTACCTCAGGGTACCAATTCTCGAACGATTTTTTGCCGATTTTATTTAATTTGTCAAACTGTTTCAAATTTTTAAAAATAATTTAAGCTGATATGTCAGGTAAAAGACTACTCTTTCTATAAAATGTAAAGAAAACAAGCGTCAATAACTCGACCTTACCGTTGGTCAAATGAAGTTGGTTCTGTTTACATTTTTCAAACTGGTTGGAACCAATTATCGAACGTTCACTCAAGCAAGCCATCAGACATTTGCAACACACACATAAACTGGTAAAATAAATTTATAACTGACCTGGATAATACTTACTAATATATTTTGTTCATATAATCAAAAGACAATTCATAATATTAACAATTACGTTATAGTTTTAATCACATTGATTCGAATGTTTAATTTCTTCTACTGTCTTTCAAAGTTTATGTGTGATTATCAATGTGTAATTTCTTCGTCTGCAGTTGCGTTTACGAATAAGAGGCTGTCGAGTTGAAAGTTTGCCAATAGAATGTATTCATATGAGACTAACTTTAAATAGGACCCGATTTCAAATTCAACGATTCCACCGTGAGTAAATTTTATAATTTATAAAAATCGTTCGAGAATTGGTACCCTGAGGCTACTTTTGATAAGGAAAGGGGTCCGTTTTTATATGTTATAAGTCTGCAAATCACATAATCACTCATCTGATACACAAGATATGCCTACTTCTCAAAACTTGACTACACACTTACCTGTACAGACTGCATCTACACCTGAACAGACTGCATCTACAGAAGGGGACCATTCCTGTGTAGTAGCGGTGGTTTCAACACACTCATATGTTTTGGTTCCCTGCAGCTCACCCAGTCTGCAGCCTGTGATCGTGGTAGTGGCTCCCAGAGTGTAATCGTAATTGGTTTTCATTGACCGGGGAACGTCCAGTAAGCCACAAACCCGCACTGAAGTTTGCGTTTAATGGCAAAAACAATAAACAATCAAAGAACAACAAAAACAATATCTTTAACGTATACAGATAGGTCCGATGTTGTATTCATTGATACACATTTGAACATACACTGATAAAATACATTACACAATATATTTGATTTCGTGTTCCCGTCTTTTACGAAATATCAACGCGATTACCACAATTTAATTGTTTTTATCGTTTTGAGTTTTATGACTTTTGTGTATTTTCAATTTTGGATACGTAACAAGTGATTGTCAGTAACTAGCTCTAAACAGCGAACTACGGTTGGTTGCTGATTTGTTATCATTTTATATCAAAACATGTGAACGAAACTCATTTTTGTATCTGAGAAATCTGTTTGACCGGATGACAGTCTTCATTGAAATGAGTAAACAGTGTATCTACATGCGATGCTATAAAACCTTAACAATAGAATATTTGACTTCTTCATATTTGTAAGAGTGTTCATCAATTTCATTATATATTTGTACATCTAAATTCCAATATATTTTATTTAATTCCATTGCAGTTCGTTCATATAGCATTTTAAGCATCAACGTTCAGGACGGCTTATATCACACACACGGCAAACGATAAACAAATACATAAAAAGATCAAACAATAATAGGAAATCATCAATATTCGAGTATGGCTTTACTATACCAGGTGTCAATGCCTCATATAGGGCAGCATATCGTTCCGCTGCTTTCTGGCTACTTCTTGCAATAGCTTCAGATCCGGTGTGCCTGCGAAGTTAACATAATAGTACGCTACCACAAAACATATTCATATTTGATGTTGTTCCCATGTGTGCGTTTGCGTGTTTATGTACATTGAGTTCATTTCATATTTACCATTAAGGATGTAAAATCGTCCTTAAGATATAGTGTAACAACAGTTTACCCGGAATACTTCTTAGATATAGATATATAAACAAACAAATTGCGAAGGCGTTTCAATTTCCTGACTTGCGCAAATCGTTTTTTATTACAAGGTCATGGCGGCTATCGATGTATGGTAACATAATTCAAATATGGAATACCGTGTGTGTTTTTTTTGTTGGCGTAAGTGTCATATCGTCATAAATATCATCGTTCACATTGCTTATACCTGAAGTCAAAGATGCACTCCTGGTTTTGCATGCAGTAATCAGGAGAGTTGGTTTCCTGGCCCGGCAAAGGGGTCGGGCTTAAATTGACGGGAACGTTGGCCGGCATGACAGTCTGGAACAGACTGGAATCTTCCTGTACGGTCCCTACAAGATTCAATGAATTATAATTAGAACGGGAAAAAAGTATAAAGGTGTTACAAATACCATATAAACTTAAATGCGAATACCAAAAGTAATAATTTACTCTTGACGTGACGAATAAGCTTACAAGCAAGTTGGAATTGCTTGTACATTTCTGATGGACTCTGACTGTTCACATCTATTTTGGTACCATTTAACAGCAGCATTTCTCCAGACAGGGACCCGAACAAACCAGACACGCGCATCTGAAATGCAACAGTGACATCAAAAGCTTCTTAACAACATTTAATTTAAATGAGACTGAATTTAAATGAGTAATTGTCCCCTTTCATTACAATGTTGTTCATGTGAATTTTAATATTTGAACTAAACTTAGATTAACTAAGCAAGCATCATGTCCAATGGCGAAAACGAAGCTTCTGTGATAAATACATTTTTTAAATAAGATAGTATACTCACATCTCTGGTATAGCCGATGCTGCTCCTTTTATACATTATTGTTCACGAAAATATTTCAAACTTGTTTTAGCGATAAGTTGTTCAACCAAAATCGCTTTTTTTAACTGAGCGGTTGTATTATTACATGTTGTTATCAGGCAATCAGAGTAGCCAAATAGTTAAGGAGAGACATAAACATACATTTGTTCTGGGCACCAGGAGGTCCATCTGAAGGGTGTTGGCAGCCTCTGCAACCTTGAATCCGATACCATTGGTCAGTAGCACTGTAAAGTTGGACTGCTTATTACTCTCGTCTGTGTCTACTATAGCTACTCCTGAAGATATAAACACTTCATATAATTACAGGCTATAGACTGATATTGTGTTGCCTTTTGCTTATTTATATCTTTTGAAAAACCTCATAAAAATAAAGAACTACATGATACATTCTTCCAACACGATAATTCCCATATAAAAAAATGTGCTATATAATTTATCACACTTATTTTACCTTTGTCTAAATCGAAAAAGATATAAGCATGTGGGTTAACGGTATAATTTTGCACCTTCGTAATCTTGCCAATACATTGATTTCTGGTCGTACGATATGTACTGCCCGTTGACTCGCACATTGAGCTGCTGCGTTCTGCGGTCGTACTCGGGACCACGCAGCTGTATCTCCACCCGGTCTGACGACCCTCTGTCCTGAACGGCTACCGCCACAAGGGTCACCGTGTCCGAAATCCTGCGATTTTCTGAAAAATAATCACCAGCCATGTCCACGCATACTTGGTTAAATAAGATTCAATTGATATGTACGGAAATGAGGTAAGCGTTTTTTCAGACATGTATTTAGCTAGGAATGCATATAATTCCTAACATTTTGTTCTATTTACAAGCTGCAAAAAAGGAATTTCGTTTAAGTCATATAGTACACGACTTAACCGAAAATAATAAATTAGAATTCAATGTTATCAATAATCACCGCATACATCCATGTGCAGCAATTATGTTTGCACTGGTTTGTAAAGCCTTGTTGTAGCAATTACTATTATTGTCTTTGTCAATCGTGTGTAATATATTTGGCGACGTAGAAACACAACTTAACACATTAAATACCTTTAGTTGGGTAAGGATTGCGTTCAAAGCGCCCCTGGATTTCTGTGCTCCCATTCCTGAAGAGAACATAATACCCCGGTCCACGCATTCGATGTGTTACTTTTCCGAAGGTCATCAAATGACCTTGACCATAAGCGCTCGCTGGAAAACATGCATTATTAAATGACCTTGTTTTTTCATTCCATCGTTAACAGAATTGCACACGAGCTACAGTTTAAGTTTAATGTTATATAGTTACATTAGCACAAGTCGATTCGCAGCAATAATTGCAGCAGTAATGATTTACGAACGAATAGGAGATGGAACACTCATTCTAAAAACGCTTAAACTGTTGTTTTTACCTCAAACTATCTTAAGAATGGTAATCGCCTTCTCAAGAAATATTTAAAAAAAAAAGTATATATATAGTAGTTTCGTTAAATTATTCCATAAAGACGATATTGCATACATGTATTGTCCTAACACTCGTATAAGGAAAAGCAGCAATGTGTTGCAGAACATACATAATTCCGCCGTTACAACTGCGCCAGGTATTGGATCACGTTTATGCGAACGTTTAAGTAGGTTACATAACATGTACCTGGTAATGGCGGAGTGTAACCTGTACAGTCAGTGGTAGGGCGTAAGTCCATATAGTAATCGCATGACTTATTTGCGGTCCAGACGCAGCAATAGTGTAATGTAACCAGATCGTCCAGCCAATGGGACATGAGAGGTACGTATCTCGCTTTGACATATGGAGCGGCACCCCAGTCGTGGGCCTTGTCCGGGGTACTGCCTCCAAATGAGTCCGCTGTGTGTACAAGGAGCCCTGAGGTACTGTAACAGCACTGGTTTCCGACTAAGCCCCTACACATGCATATGAAAGAACACATTTTTACTTACATGGCGTGTTGTTGTTGAAGAAAGTATGTGTGTGCAATAGACTTACTCGTAAATTGGCTTGAAAAAGCATTAATCTGGTTATTCAACCATAAGTATCCGATTTAAACTTCTATCGGTATAAACATGTATCTGCGTTCTTCCAAAAGTAAACAGATACGGATGAAACTATAGATATTCGAACTCGACGGTTATTTGTAGAAGTTATGCAGTAAGTCCAAAGATTTTGCTTCAGAATCTGCGTTTAGTTTAGTGTGCTGTACAAAATTATGTGTGTCCTATTTTTAGTTCGATAAAATCAATCATACTTACGTTGGTTGCACTGCTCTGACACAGTGGACGGCATCGTGATAAAAGCAGTTGCTTTTTACATGAGCATTTTGAAGCTTGCACCCATCATCGGGCTGGAAACGGCCGAAATCTGAGAGAGCCTGCTTCAGCGAGCAGGGACAACTAAGCAAGTCACGCACCCAGCTCATGTCCTGAAAACAACATGACCATTACATGGACAACACAAATATAATAAGCGTCATATCAGTCAGATGTCACCATTTCTTATCGCATGAATATATAATATCATCTAAAATAATGTCTATAGTCGACATTGCACCCTTGTTTTATCTTTAATTCATACAAACTTAAAACTCTCAATTACAAGTGAATGAACGCTAGTACATGATTTGAAGGTTTTAGCATTCTGGTTGAACGTTTTTGGCTATGTTTTAGAGAACTTTTTTGTGTTGTTTTTTTGACAATAAAATATACATCTTATCATGACAAAACTAAAGAGTACATGTATATGCACATCCTTGAACACTGTTTTATTGTTTAACAAAGTCAGATATTACATTATATTATTATTTTACTCAGTTAATGTTTTATTAAACAAAACACTTCCTTTGCGCACCTTCTTGTCTTGGTTGTGCCAGCGTGAACAGAGGTCAGCTGGCCAGTCTGTGCCGTATTTCGCTAATTTTGCACTCCGAACATACCAACCCAGCAGTATAACATTGCTTGACAGAAACCTTTGACAATCAGAAACAAAGATAAACGTTTCTGTCTATAAGTTATCTATCCCGTAGCAGTTTTTACTATCGTTTATTTCACAACTGCCTTAAGTAAAATCAACGTTATATGTGTGTGCAGGAAACGAAACATAGTTGCATTTGACCTTCAATAATGGAAAATATTTGATACCTTTATAATATTTATAAAATATACATGTGAGACTAATGACAAGTTCAGTTAACACAGTTATTTCTTAATGCCGTGAGTTAGTTAAATATAAGCATCATAAAAGTATGCCCACAGTTATAGATGTAAACATAAAATAACATAAGAATCTATCAACCAAATACTGATACAGTTTTTACACATCACGCAATGTTCGTGACCATTTATGTGTATATAACTAGTTTAAATTAAGGTACAATATAAAGGTTTCTCCAACCTTTTTGTTTCGTCTCAACAAAAAAAATTATTTTATACACTTACATATATTTAATCGGATTGGCATCGCCCATCAGTCTGACCTCCAGCAGTGCGAGCTCATATTCGCAGTTGGTTCCCGAGCACTGGTGTTTCTTTGGGTCCAGAGTGTGGCTACCATCCAGGACAGGAATGTCGCTGCCAAGACTCGATAGAAGCATGAAGGAGGCCTAATGAGTCAACATAAATATTTGAGAGGTTTCCAGTATCTTATGAGATAAAAAAAAATAATAGTTTGAGTATTATGGGTTGCATATAACGTTTTTGTTGATAGCATGTCTAGTTTTGTTATTAGTGTTTAATTTGAAATTCAGCATAATTGTATATATTGTTAATGGATTTATATGGAAGGGAATCTCTGCCAGTTCATGTATGTGTCTAACGATAAGTGTGTTATGCTTAACGGCAAGAACATGGTGCTTATGGTTGAGGCATGTTGGCAATGGAATATAGACTTACTTTTCTAGATGCTAAACATGCTTGGTAATTTATTTGTATATTTAATCCTCTTTTGCAATTTGTTTACCGATAATTAATAGTATTGTTAAATATGTTTCATTTAGTTTAGTAATGCAATTTATGAGTTAGTATTGTTTGTCATCAAATATAAAGTATACAATATATTTGATTCATAATATTCGAGTTCAGATTGTGTTTATAATACTGGAATAAAACATCGAAACAACAAATAGCTGTGGAATTCATAACAAAACACCAGTTACACACAACTTTCCTGGAATCTGTGTACTTCATAACATGACATAGCTGCATGTTGCTCTCATCTTTCGTTACTTTATTAATGTAAAGCTCGTTTTCTTGCGTGTAAACAACAATGGCAGCCATTAGTTCTAATGCGTTCTTGTTTAATGTACATTTAACTATGTAAATTTGATTTTCCATACACGTAATCATTTGGAAGTAAGGACCAGACATTCTTGCAGTTTAAGTAAGATCGAATGGAAATACAAATTTATCAAGATATTTTAGAATGAGCAAATTAAGACCCAAAGCAACCATATTACAATCGATATCGTTCGGCTTCATAGGTATTTTGTTACAACAGTGTATTTCGAATTCTAAGGCTTTGCAAAGGAATTATTTCCCATATTTCATAGCTATTTTTACCATATCCGCCAGAATTGACTTTGCTGTGTTACTCAGTCGGACGACAAAATGGAATGTATTAATGTGCGATAGATCGCTGTAATCAGTGATCAATCTAAGATGCCGTTAATGGCTCGGAGCATTCATTAACAACAAATTCAAATAAACTTAAGCAAAAGTTAGCTAAAAGTAATCATATAAATTTACATGTCGACACGAATTAACATGCAGTTCAAAAATTGCACAATGATGTTAATTGCTCGTTTTATTCAGTAGAAACAATATAAAGAAGTGAAACTCCAGAAGCTGCAGCAGTATTGCAAGACAAATGCGTTAATGCAAACGATGAATGCTAATGAAAGTAGAATTAACACTTCAATATGAAGTAAGCAATTGTCATTTTACAAGCATATTATACAACGTAACCGGAATATATTCATTAATAAGAACAAATATGACTGTGCTGTTCAATAATATAAAAGATATAAAAGAAAAATGCAATTTGTATTAACATAGAAGGTCACTTGGTTATTTTCGAATAATTATATTGGTTACGTCATTCAAATGGGCTTAATAAAGGAGGGGACTTTTCAATTCACAAAAACTATTTCAAATATTTAAGTTTTGCTAGAGTATTACTAATCCCTTACATTCATTTACTCATTCATTTATGTACTGGCTATAATACATTACGTACAAACTAACAACTTAACAGTCACGCACGACCTATCTCTAAATACATTACATGCCAGGTTAGTACCTTCACTATAGTTGTCTTGTATATGTATTTTCTAAATAATGTTTTATTATTTAATTATCATTTGAGAAACTTGTGTATACACATTGCATATGACTTTTATATCGTTAACAGAACGGTCGTGTTTTTTGCTATAAAAAGTGGAATATCAATAAAACAATATATTGAATGAAATTTGAAAGCATCATTTGTATGAAGATAATCCAATTTTCAGCTACACATGTCTAGTAAATACACGGATTCAAACGGATATAAGTTTGCACGTAACGAATAAAATTGGCCCCAGTAAATTGATTTCTATGTGCAAAAAGCATGCGCAGAAAAAGAATGTTTGGCAAGTGTTATAATCGAAATTCCCAGTGTCTTTTTGTTTCTATATTAGAGTTTGGTTATTGCTATTCCAACTTTATAGCAAATGCAATAATGTGTGTTGCAGAATGCATATGCAATATAAATAACATGATATCAATTAGCATAGTGCATAAACTAGCATTTCAACATGCCCACAGATACGAAATAAATAGTATATTAACGGCAATGAAAACCGCATCTAGTGGTTTTGATGCTGTGTTAACAGTTCAACATATAACCGTTTACATCCAGTTGTGATGGTATATCTTTTTGTGTACGATTGACATTTTCGAAACGCTCATTCTCAAAAAAATATCCTACAAAATTTACTTTATCAAACAGACAATCAGACGCGGAATAAAACTGCAAGAAATGTTTACACATTCTCGCTACTTTTAATATATTCGAGCATATAAACTGTAATCTTCTTAAGTGAAACAACAATTACCTTTCCGTCAACTTCTTTGTAACCAATCAAGTTAACTTCTACGCGGTCTTCTGTGTTGTTGCTTAGCAACCTTCCGTTCCACGTCAAGGTCAAACTGGAAGGATCACTAGCATACCATCCCATGTCCTCCTTACTCCTTAAAGCAGTTACGGATTCTCCTTTGGTCAGCCTTCCAGGAAATACTACAAATAAGTATAAACATGAATAATCTTTACCAATTTCCCAGTTATATATTAATTGTTTTTAATAACACGGTGTAAAATGTGCAAATGCATTACAATGAAAACTTAACACTAATTTATAATATTTAATTCATAATATAACATTCAAATTGTTGTTAACTTTTAAAAGTGGTATAAAATTTGCTGATCAGGCACTTAGACGGCTCGATATTTCATGTTTGTTTCGACAACTAATTTCAGTATTATTTTTAATTTAAATTTTAGTCATTTTATTGTCAGCATATTGCATGTGAATCAATAACGTCAACATCTGTAAAAAAGGATACTTAATGTAAGTAACTACATATTAATCACCTATGTAGAAATCCGTAGTGTAGGTTTGACCATTTGCTTGAAGAGACAATGTAATGTTGTCTCTGAACAACAGACCAGGAACCATGCAACGCACACGATTAGGGCTGACGTACATGGCTTTACTCTCATCAGTACCCTAGAAAAGTGACGCTATGTGGCAGTTTTAATTTTGGAAACTAAATGTTGGTTATGGATTGTATTGAATAAACCATCCTAAGCAGCATTCACTTTCAATTCCAATTTTATCTGTATATGAACTGAAACGACGTACAATTAATTGGCTAATTTCGATAGTTAGATTACTATTTGCTGTAGATATAAAATAAATCTTAAACCTTAGTCTTTACGGCGAACATACCTCTCCGAATCTGCATGTGTACGTCTCCGTTCGATTGAAACATGGTCCAGATACGTCAATCATTCGTCCGCCGAACATCCCAGCGTACGTTGGGTAAGTTGTGAGTTTGTCTGAAGTTGAAACTATCCATTTGCTTACGGAATTAAAACAAATAGGTATGCACGTTAGATTCTTCTTAATGCAGATTCGTGGTATTTTCTATAACAAACATTACACGGTGTTCTAAATAACGTATTTGAAGTGAGAGTTCATTTAAACCCATACTCTGATACCCGATCTTTACTTTGCTATACAGTTGTAAAGGTTGAGCATCAACCATATACCCTACGGTTACACGGGCTTAATACTGTATGGCGACATTACTTAACGAGTGAGCATATTTTATCTTCTTATGTGCAGGACATTGTTATGCCGTTGTGTATTTAATTAAAGCTTAACTTTATGTGACTATTTATTTGCCCATCATAGTATTATATTGTATAGTTATGTTTTAAATCGATCGCAAACACATTAGTATGGTTGCATAGGACGGCCAAATAGGTTAATCCATACAGATAATACATACGTACCCTTTATGGCAATCTTGTACTAATTATAAACATACGCCGTATCAAACGCATATTCACACGCACAAGCGCGCACACGCGCGCACACGCCACGCACAAACAACCACGCACACACGCATGAACGGACACACACACGAACCTTTCCCAATACCAGCAGATTCTTTGAACTGTTAATGTATTGTGTATTATACAATTATATTGTTATTCGCCTGATCTGTTCTTTTTAATATTGAGTATGTTCACACATGTCTGTACCATTATGAACTTGTAAAGACGACGGGGTTTAATATACTAATCTTCTGGCAAAATGACAATTATCAAAACAAATGTCATAGAATCAACGTAAGAATGTATGCATAAAATTTAAATATGCAAAATTATACTTCTTACTTAGATAAATGGTTTAAAGCATGTTCGTTTATTTATCATTTTCAATCGAAAACAGAAACAAAAATGTGTTTAACGCATTTCATAAATAATTTATCAAAACCTTGTATAACCGATAAAGCGTTTAAACAACGCTTTAAAGCCACATAAATACTCGAAATCAACGAAACATTCGTAAAATATTTAGTAAAATAAAGTTAGCCCCTAAATAATCAGTGGTCCTCAAAGCGATAGCCAAAATTTCAAAGCTAGATGTGGTCTGGTAACATAGATTTAACGAGATACGATATGCTCTTTTTTATTTTTTGTGTCACAATATATTCCATGTGAATTTCCCGCAACGATATCTATTCATACGACACACGAACACTAAATTGGTACATGAACATGTGTTGAATATATTGTACCCCCCAAAAAAGCATTTTGTATCTTGTTAAATCTATGTTACCAGATCACATCTAGCGTTGAAACTTTGGCTTTTGCTGTAAGGAACACTGATTTTTTTACGGGTTAACTTTATTTGATGAAATATTTTACGAAATATTCGTTGTTCTTAAATGCTCTTAATATAGTGATGTTAGGAATGAATTAATTTCCTAAGTGTTATAGAAGTTGTCCTAATATGATCAAGTTTATCGAACAACTTTAGAGCTCAAACAAAGTTGTGTTAAAAAAGCTAGCCATGTTTAGTTTAAAATGCTTTATACTAAGAGAAATTGCCCTATTTATTTTGTATAAAATATTGTTTCCCAAAATAAATCAATACAGATAATGTAGTAAATGTTGTTATTATTTAACTATATTCTTGACATTGTGTAGAAAGATGTTTACACGTCATCCATGTGACTTTCTCACGAAAACCTTTTTATTGCCTGTCTATGTATATTGAATGTTATCCAAAATTATGTATTTTTGTTTATATTTCAAACGCATGTTGTTATATTATATGTATGTTAAAGACGATGAGCTGTACATGTATATGCTTACGTCAAAAATAAACTATTCTGTTCTGTTCTGTTGATTTGAGCGTTATAGGGGCTTTACATTCAAAAGCATGGTTTGCATCGTGGTAGCGCGATAGTTTTACTTCCATAGGATCGAAACCCAGGACAGGCACATTTTTTCCTTGTTATTATTACTATTCAAAACTATTCCAAATATTACAGTTTTACTACTAAATTAATTTAATGACATTAAAGTATAACGAACATTTGTGAACAAGTCCCTTATAATGATCATTAACTGTAAAAATTGTTATAATGATGCATACTTTTGAACAGAAATATATTCTTAAAACGTTCTTAATTTTGTTCGCATCTTACTGCCAATTAGTTGTTATCGTCAGGCAGTTCAGTGCCACCATACACTTATTTATTTTGGTCAAAATTCATAAATAAGTACGTATTATACTATACGCTTTAGTTTCTATTGCATAAATGTATATGTGTATATATTATTGTATTGAAAAGACACGCTACCGGTACTTAGTTATCGCGAGATCAATTAAAAATATATTTTTATATGAAACTAACCATTTTGGCGCCATATTGTAAACTGCCAATAAACATTCAACAAAAGAGTAATTTGAGTCAGATTTTTTAAACCAAAACAAAGAACAAATTCATTAAATTAATACAAAGATAAATTTACAAAATAAAAAAGAACGCTAAAGAAATGGCATGTATTGTTTATGTAAAATATGTTCTTACTTGTATATGGATCGGTGGAGCACCCAGCTCTGACCATGCGTCCTGGTGATATTTTGAATACATATCTTCCAACAGTGTCACTGCTCTGTAATATCGGTAACTCTTGAAGACTCCGATTACGAGATATGAGGTCAGTCCAGCCTGTGTTGTGTCCTCCGTTAAAACCGGCCTGAATGTTGATTGATGATAATTAACATATTTCACAAATACTCAATAACGGAATGGCTTCAACGTGTTAAAGATATGAATGAAATTAAAGGCACGTACACTTTGTTACAGTTTGAAATATTGAATGTTGTTTATAGTTCGATATTCACGTGAGAAAATAATATAATACATGTAGTTCAAACTTATAAATAATGTTTTTGGAACACAAAATTGAACCCGAAATGTTAGAAAACATCATTTTAGTTTAAACCTGACCTATAAGGTCCTGTTTATGTTGAGTGTGAAAATCAGTCGCAGAATATTTGGTTTTTATCACCGAGCATGATGATGTTGCATGAAATTACATGCAATGTCATCTTTAAAGTATGCACACGTGTAGAATTACTTGTGTTGTTATTACACTCAGTTTAATATTTTACCTGACAATACACGCAAGGTTGCATTTCCATCTTCTCATAGTTGAAAATTGCAAAGGATTCATTGCCATCAGTCAACAAAACTAACTGAAAAGTGTTGCTCTGGAACATAACATTAATATATATATATGTTTTTATGTATCAAACATTTTTAACCACAGAAGTATAGCCATCAAAAGTTTAAATGCTAGCGTGTTGGTTTGTTTCACACTGGGACAAATAGAATTTATCATACATAATATTGTCTTAAATAATTATCACACAATTGATATTTCGTAGAATTGTCATTTAATCATTATCATACAAATCAGTTTACAAGTATAGACTTAAATACAGCCCAAGAAAGAAAAAATAATCCAATCAAATCGGTTCAATTATTAAATATATAGATATTAAATTGTGTATATTTTATGCAATAAACAACATAGTATGTGTACGATGTATTTTTCTGAACAAAACTTTTGCTATTTTGAAAGATACTAATTACCGGGCATTGTCCGGATCCACCCCCACACGTCGAATTGTTAAGAACGTCCTTTGAAGAAACGTTTTTCCAGGTTATTACAACCCCATACGTTGGAAGGAAGTCGCCAGGGCCTACGACTTGCGAACTAAATTTTACGCAAAGGTCTCGCAATCTTCTTTCTTCTAGTTCTGCATATTCCACGCGGCCTTCGTATTTACTGTGGACACCTATTCTTTCACCCTCATGGTAGTAAGGGGCTATGAACGGTATGTCAAGAAAAGAAGAAAAGTCACTCTTGCTCCAGTCCACTTTTTCGAAATCTGTTTTACGGGGTTCTTTTGTAAAGGCAACCAGTCCATTCTTACTAATCTGCAAATGTCAGTGTTTTGACTATGCGATACAAAATAATCTTTTCTATAAAGCAACACAAATACAGATAAATTACTTATTTAATCATAGTTTCTGACGTTCTTTCCCTTGAATTATTTATTATTGAAACGTGTAATACAAATAACATATTTACTTACAACAAACGATGAAAACAGTTGTCCTTGATACACAAACGGTGTAGACGTGTTGATTAGCTGGCTATCCCCATCCTGTATGTGTTGCATCGGTGAAGTAAAGTTGCACATGGGTGTCGCTCCTGACAAAATTTAATATTTAAATAATAAAATATAAACGATAAACATAAAACATTAAAGAAATGTGAAACAAGTGACAGCTATGAGAGACGGTCTATTTGTCCATGGACACTTGAATTACTTTTGGTCAATCAAACGATATTGGCATAGAATTTGTAAAAATGGACGTTTCACAACAGACGTGATAACATATAAAATACAAACATAAAATGATGTGATTATTTGATATTAATGTCACGTATCATTTTTCTATCCCCAAAGACATGGATATAACAAAGTGATAAACACAGATACACACACTCCTATAAGTGTTATTATTGAAAGATAAACGTTGTACAGTTTACGTGCAGGTCAATGTCAAGAGTCTGCTTATTCAAACGATCGAGTAATTTAATTTATCATAAACCTACGCGTGTGTATTCAAGTTGCAGCACGTTATAATAATTCAGTGATAACACACGATACTTATACTCTTGACAATGTCGTAAACAAATTAATAATGCCTCAGTCCGTAACTACTTTTACACCTGTAGATAGTATTCTTATTTTTATTTTTATTTTATTTTTCCTCAAATGGGCCTTTATGTTAAAAGTAAAAGAAATCCCTTTTAAGCATTAAACTTGTTGCATGTAGAGCACATTGTCCAGAATGACACTCATTTTTATAATTATTTAAAACTTAATGTGAACTTGACCGTCGACCTTGTGATTTAGACATTACGTGAGGCATGCCCTGTTGACAAAATGGGTCATGGTATTTTGAAATTTAAGTTCAGATTATGAAAATACAGTGCCTAGATTTAAGCATAAAGCTTAAAGTCTGACATTTAACTTTGAGTTAAATCTAAAACAAACTCAATGCACGCAACGAATCGCTACCAAATATAAACATTTGTGACAAGTTCCTTAAATATTGTAAAATGAATGATGAATATACATTCACTGTATTATGCCATGTTTTAAATACTAAGCGAAAGTGGTTGCAAATATGTCTGATGAATGACGAAGCTACTTCCCGGACTAGCTTCATCATGGTGCACTTAACATTTAACCTTAAAGTTACTGTGACGTTGCATTTTAAGCTAAGGAAACAACTACGCGACATGTCATCCCCACATGCAGTCAGTCCCGGATAATTCATTTGGCATAGTAGGCAACTCTTATGGGACCCACGACTTTTAGGGGCCACATAAGGCCGTGACGAAAGAATGTGTTACTTAATCTAAGAATTATAATGACGCTTTGGCATTACAGTATTATAATGACATTTGAAACCTTTAAAAGGACATTTTCACATTATATGTCTTGCTTTGGTACTGGTAGGCTAATTTGAACTATTGAAATCGATTGGGCACTGACGTTCTAGTAGGCACTATACCGACTAGGGGCCTGGGGCGTGGGCCGAAACAAGTTTAACTGTCTATGGGCATCCACGGTGATTAATTCGGAACTGCATGCAGTATATGTATGGTAAAAATTGATTGGTGAATTATTCTCTGGACACGTTGTATTATGCCCTATTATAAATGTCGACCTCAAAATTAGGTATGTGAGCTAGAGACAATGGTTATACATGCGTCACAAACACTACACTACAAGGTGAACATTTTGTAAGTCATTTTAAAACTGGACGATAAAGTTCAAATCCGGAATATTTCGGGCGGATGCACATCTTTAACCATTGTACAGCTGTATCTAGTCTACCCCAAGAGGGCTCAAAAATAATATTCTGATCAAGAGGAAGTCAATAGTTTGATTGAACGTTTTCCTTCCCCTTATGTTATTGTTATCACCTTTCAAAAATTATGTTTTTGTCAAATAAAAATGTTAATTGTATGATGAACATTAGCACACAATTAGACCCAAATAATTAAACTGCGTCATTCTTTCGTACAAACCGACTTTTATTTACATGATAGTTTCATATAAAATAATCCTGTAAAATGTCAACACTTGAGATTATAAAACAGAGAAAATTGTGCGTTGGCGCAGCTCGAATGAAGCACTACACAAAGAGCATAGCCTTTAAAAAGCCTACTAATTGAGCACTTTGGGCACTTACGTTGTCATTTACATGCAATAATCATAGTAAGAATGCCAGATGTGAATCACTTTCCTGGGGCGCAAATCTGGAATATTATGTTAACGATTGCGTAACAACATTTATATTCAGGCATTCATTTAAATGATAATTCAAAAGAAATACTAGGTGGTGCACAATCTGTATTAGCGAATTAAGATACATTTCAATATGATCACATTCAGAAATATGTATTTATTACTTTTAGCCTTAATCGAACTCTTAGGAGAGCGGTCCGTGTTTGTGTTTTTAAAAGACACATGTTTAAATGTTTTCTTAAAAATAACTTTATAAAAGCATACGAAATAAACATTGAAATGTGTGAATCACCAGCAACAGTCAAGTTTAAATTTGATTTCCATACTTTTGGGGGGATTATTTTAAATCAGAAGTTAGGTGTTACTGATAGGTGGATCTCAAGTTCATAATTCCCCACCCGGTAATTTTGTATTTCAGCACAAGTGGTTTTAAATGGCAAAGATGGAAATAAGGAAGCAGTTAAACAATTCATAGAAAACAAAACTCACAAAGAGTTGTTCTTACGTTTATAAGGCATTTATATAAATGTATATACGTTCGTGTTGAAGGCTTGTTAGTCCTTGTAAACTGACTTGAGATTTGACTTGTTCGTAGAACGGTTCCATTGAAGTGCAATCACGATTGTTAATGTGCTGCAGTTCTTTCTTTTTTTAATATGCGTTGATTCCATGTTCACATTACTTGACTAAATCAGTCGTAAATCTTGAGGTTTCAGGGAAGATTTTTTTTAAACTTACATCGCAGGGTTAATTTGAACAAATGGGCTTTATTTGAACAAACTTCGAACAATGTTACACACCAAACCGTAAACCCCTCACCCTTGCGGTTCTGTAGAAGAAGATTGTAAAAGGTATTTCCTACATAAGTCTATATAAATCATGTGACCCCTGAAGCGTTGTCACTAGACGATGTTACACACTAAATATGACACCCCTGAACCTTATTGTTTCACAGACGGCGGTTTTTAAAGTTTTCATTTTAAAAATGTATTTTAGCTCCGTTGACCTTCTTTACAACGGATTTGAACGCCGAAACGATAAGAACAACTTTAAAAAAAAACGTCATTCAAGGATCATTCATGTCAAGTTTCGTTCAAAAATACATAGCGGAGTTGTTAAAATAAAATGGTATCGGACGCAAGCACAGACTAACGGACGGCGGATATATTAACGTTATCCTTAACGTTCCCCATGAGCACTAAATGCTCGTTTGCGCTAACTATGATTTGCCTTAGATTAAGACGCATGGGGACATTATAAAAAAACTATAGCTGACATAGTCGGGAGCTAAGTATTATGTAAAGACATCTATTTATTGCTTATATTACGAAAATATGATATTTAAAAACAAGACAAAGTAAATTCATTATGTAAAAAGAATGTTCTGTAATTTCATCAAACGACTCGCAAAAACAGTAGCGAAACTCCACCTTTAATTGTGACACAAGCTCTAAATGAACACATCGTTCGCTTGACACACATAGGACACTATGTTAATGATTTTTATGTTTATAGCATGAACAATTATGTTTACTACTAATGACAAAAACACAACATAGAGTATATAAAGGATCTGGACAGTCACTCAGTCGATAATCTTGATACTATTTTAATTTTTGGCTTGTCATTTGAAAATTAATCAAGCATCTTATAGTAATACAAATGCAGATATGTGTTATGCATCTCAGGAAGAAGCAAGGTGTAAAATGTCAAAGACAAAAAAGCAAGCTTTTATGGGAATACAAACGTTTATGATAATACAAACATAAAATTGTACAAGACAATTAGTTATTCTGAATAATATCTTAATTGTTGGTCACTATTTTAATGCAAACCAGCTGATGTGTTAAACAGTTGCTAAAACTACATATGTTTGTTGTTGTTTTCAACATGTGTAGTGATAATTAAGAAATAGAGTCATTCTAACTTAAAACTTATTTTAATTTTAAACCGCATACATTAACTTACCATATGCATCGTTATTTAAGGCACATATGAATATCCACAGCGTAAATAAATGTGCTGAAATGAGCGCCATTATTTGCACAATGATTGTGCCTCCAGATTGCGTGTAACCTTTATCCGACGATATAATGTGCATGTGATAAAGATCAGCTCAATATGCAAGCCGAATGTAACTTGCAGGAAAATGCACGCGATATAACGATATCTACGGTGGCACGGAAGTGACACGTTCTTGTCAAGACGTCGGGGTAACGACATAGTCAACTCGTGAGAACCATGTTAGTCCTGAAAATTACTAATTATTCTTGGGCTCGAGATAACTTATTCTTGATCCGGCATAATAATAATAATAATACCTGTTAATGCATTTAAACGCGCGAAACCGTCCGACTTATTTCATACGAAATTATGTTAGCCTCCCATTTTCAAACATTCGGTACAACACTGAGTATTTTGGCAAGTAATTTCGATATCACGACATACTTATCTCATTGAAACAACTTATTATGTTGTTAAAGCGAGTACCGGTAAGTTATATCGTTTCCACGATTAAATAATTCACTCAATGACTGACGAAGTCATTCCCTCGAGTAAACTAGGCCTTGCAACGACGTAAATCAGTCGTTCCCGAGAATTGCTCAAACGAGATTATAAGTCTTGATAACGACATACATAAAAAAATGTATATGTCCTATTTGTGCCACCGTAGACTTCTCTGAGTCAATGTTACATCGCAACTCATTTTCTTAAACATAGTTCCGTGAATTGCGATGCATGCAGTCTTTCAACGATGTCTAGCAGAAATGTTTTAGGATATACATGTTCCTGTATTGCTAAAAACACACTTAAAAAAACGTAAATGAATGTGTCCTTGACTTTCGCTTCAAGGACATCTGAAATGTGTGTTATTGTGGAACATGCTATGTTGTTGTGTACCGCCCTTTTTCCCACGAGAAACGACGCGAGATTCCCCATGAGATGCTGTTTTATGACTGGGTCGTGAGTACATAATTAGTTTATGGGATCTGGTAAATTGTTTCCTCTGCAGTTACGCTCGCTTATGTTATCAATTACTTGTGCAAATAAAAATAAATAAGCTTCGAATGCAATTCTTCAGAACAAAATGCATGCTCAGGATATATACTCATTCACACTTCTTACTCAACATACGATGAAATAACATTAGACTTACAAAATCATTCTTAAATAAAAAGTCACAATATGACACCATCTATACTTTTAATTTACTAAATAATACGAAAGTGTTAATAACAATTGAACTTGCTTAACCCATTTATGCCTAGCGTCTAGAAAAAAAGGCCTTGGCAAACAGCGTAGCCCCAGATGAGACGCCGCATGATGCGGCGTCTCATCAGGGTCTGCACTGTTTGCTTAAAGGAATTTCTGTAAGAAATATTCTAATAATAGAAATAAATATACCAGACATCCCTAATTTTGGAAATGAATTGATCCAATTTTGAAGGATGGGAGAGTCCACTAGGCATTAATGGGTTAAAAGTGTATTCGTTCCTGATTGCCGAATATCCTGTATGATAACCAAAGGCTCTGGTAACAGATTGAAACCTTTATGTTATTAAGAACTCATACTATCAAATGAAGGCCTGTGAGAGGTTTAATACCCGTTTATGCCTAGTGGACTCTCCCATCCTTCTAAATTGGATAATGCGGCGTCTCATCTGGGTCTACGCTGTTTGCCAATGCCTTTTTTCTAGACGCTAGGCATAAATGGGTTACATTTGTTTTAGCACACGATGGTTCTAGGAGGTTCTCGAAGTGCTAAGGCATTGCCTTAACCAAGCAACTGGGCATCTGATATATTTATATTATACTATTTTGCCCATGCTTTTGCCAATAATATTTTTATTTTCCGGTCTTGTTTTAACGATCCCAATTGTGCGGGGTTGGAAGCAAACAGTTGCCGGCAGAGTGTGGAAGCGTTTTATATTGGGTTAGAATAGGTTTCCTTATTTTGGTATAACAACTTGAATACATGTGTAGATTCTTATTGTTTAAGACCATGCTGTTCATGATTAAGTTATGCAACCCATAGTGTATCTCTTACGACACTCTGTACATTGAAGGTAGACCAGTAAAAGACGCGTAGGGCGGGCCGGATGGGCTAAAAGAGGACCCAAATTTTATTTGATTTATTACAAAGTATGATGTAATAGTTTTAACTGAAGCCTAATAAATAGATGTGTTTAATAATGACCCATACTTTATTGTATAATCTTGTTGTATTAATTATTAGTTGTATGCATATATATATAACACAAAACAAACTGTAAAGTTTACGTGAATAAAATATGTTCTATTATGTTCTGTTCTATGTTCATGATGCGGCGTCTCATCAGGGTCAGCGCTGTTTGCTTAAAGGATGTTTTGTGAAAAATATTCTTAATATAGAAATAACTATACTAGACATCCTAATTTTGGAAATAAAGTGATCCAATTGAGAAGGATGGAAGAGTCCACTAGGCATAAATGGGTTAACTTCGTTTTCAAAAATGATAAATCGGTACGTTGATACTAATAATCAATACTGTAGAGAAATAAATACATTTATAGAAACAACATTTATTATTTCCTTGGATACTATGTAGGAAGAAATATTACTTTAGGACGTGTAAAACCTTCTTACATGATTTTCATACATTTCTTTTGTAATATATAAATCTATTCACACAACTTAAAAAAATGGTATGATTATTAAATTGTTGTTATGTATAGTGTTGTAGTTGCTGTTGTTGTCATTGCCGTATTCGATACCAAAACATTTTTGACTTGACTTGAAAACTAAACATGTCACACTTAATCGTAATTGTAATTTAATTTCAACAAGGATGTAAAACAAACTGATACATGTATTTATCTTTGCGACATGACTTGCATTGACCTTTTGTCACTTTATCACACTAATTAATGTATTTATTGATAAATGTGTGAATTTTCAATTAGTCCTAATTAGAACAATAGGCCTTAACAATTACCAACCAAACATACTGAGATCTTTATCGGTTTCGTTAATTAGTAAATGTGTTGTATTAAAACAAACTTATCTCTTGTATAATCTTTGAGAAGTGGCGTTCATTTACTGGTTTAGTATAAATAGACATTGAGCTTCTCATTCCGTGCCATATTTGGGGCTCTAAAATCTCCGCATCAGTCAGTGTTTAATAGAAACATTGTTTGCTTTTGAAGTCAACGTCATTATTACAAAAAGGTATGATCCGATTTGTATTCTTCATTTTCATAGATTATGAACAATGTTCGAGTAAAATATCATGTATGTTATATAAATAAATTACGGTGGTTTCCCTTAGGTCAAAAACGATATTTCGAAAATAAAAATAACAACAATGTTCAAGCATTTGCTCTCAAACATAAACTATAAATCAAACTCATACAAACCAATATGAGTCGCGTTTTGGGAAAACGGGGCTTAATGCATGCACGTTAAGTGTCGTCGTTAATTATCTCGTGCAGTCCGCACAGGTTTTTCGTTTAGAGTGGACTTCCTTTAAACAAATAATTCCTCATCCTCCTTCTCACCATCATCATCCCCACCACGAGCATCGCCTTCTGGTTAACATGCGTTTTTGTCAGATAAAAAATTTAATAGTAACACTATATTGTGGAATGTATGCCTAATGACCATTTCTTATTGCAGATTGTCGTCCAAATGGATACTCGGCCAATACTCGTTGACGACATGTTGCACGTCGTGAAGGATGCTACAGGGAGCAAATCCTGTAATACAGTCATCATGGAGGAACACCAAACCGTTGATAGCGTTTCAAAGGAATCGCATGCGAAAGTGCAAGTATTACAATTTTGGAGAAACCACTGTGGACCCAAGAATATTGAATTGATGATAAAACCATCATCCAGTGGGCATAAAGAAATCTCAACTCGGACATTAACTGATGTCGCGTCCTCGACCACACGTGAACGTTTGTCTCGTGCATCGATCAAGAAAATTTCCGATTTAGCTTTCTACTTCCGGTACCAGAAAAAGAAAGTTCAGCGGCTTTCCGAAAAGACTGAAAAATCCCCGCAATTTAATTCAACGAAGACTATGACGTCACGTGAATCAAACAATAGCATGGATGCATTTCTTGCCCGAGCAGACCTTGGTGAGATGGCGCATTTTCTAAGTTTCTGCGGAAAAGTCACACACGAGAAACTTCAATCGGGAACGACGGGAACTCCGAAACGGAAGTGCGCTGACAGACAGACCCTTGAGCAGTTATCCAATGGAGATCCGAACAGACAGCCAACTCGATCAAACTCCACGGAAAGCATAGAATCGGCCGATACCGGATACGAATCCGTAGGTCAAGAATCTGGGGATCAGATAATTTATGCGATCGCCGGCGCCGACAAGCCGCTACAGAAACGTCGTAGAACTGCTCAGTTGTCTGACGATTATAACGGGCCTCGTCATAGTACCCCGGTCGTCGCTTCCCGTCGACATGAACGCGACCGGGACTGTGAGACATATGGGAAAAGTGTTATTATGGAGAAGTTCATGACAGACCAGCAGAAAGCTACACAACAACTCGCCATATCACCCAGGCAGCAAGAATATGTTGAAGGTCTCGAACTTCCCGAGAATGATAAGCGGACATCAGAGCGCACTAAACGAAGCTTTATGTTGAATGATGTAAACATAAGGTCAATACAGAACATCGATGTCGACTCACCAAAGAATATCATGCATTCAGGGCCGCGGACTTTACGTCGTGAATCAGCTTTCGCCAATCTCAGAAAATGTTCAGAATCGAATTTCCGATTACCTGCGCATGCGCACACCACACAGGAAACTCTTTTCGAGTATTCGTTCGAATGTTCAGTTCCAAACCCCGATACGTATCAAAGCGCCGACTTCACTTACAGTTTCACAGAAACCGACGCCAGTGATATCATCGATGCCGTCATGGAGAAACACGTTCTCGGGGACGCGACTATTGCGATGAAGTCGTTAAGTATAGATTCCACATGCGGAGAGGAGTTTGACAATTTATTTGAAAGGAATATTTACTCGGTAGATGAATCGGACTATTTGAATGATTCTCGAGTTTGAAATATTCAGTTTTATTGTAAGGAATAGGTGTTTATTTCACATCGTGTGCATAAAGCCTATACGTTATTACTTTATTGTATTGTGCTGCTTGTTATCTGTTTGAAATTTTATAACGAAACTGATATTACAGTTGTTTATAATATTTATATTATTCACACAATAAACTTAACAAAGTCCTTCCGTATTTATTGTGTATTTAACTTTTCGCAAATATATTTGCACGTTGTTCTATTTAAGTTGAGTGAAGCAAAACTTTTATAATAATGAATACCGCCAATGCATACAAATAATTAACATCAATGACATAACACAAAGACAGCAAAACGTCAATTGTTGTACTAAAATAAAATGCATTAGCAAACGCACAAGCATTGGGCGTAGATTATGCTGCAGTATTTATTATGGGCAGTATCCTGTTTGACTTTATTTTAACCCTAAAAAGCAACGTGTAGGCTTCCAGTCGAATTCGCCAGCATATATATCATGCATGTACAATGTGAATCTAAATTTAGTTTTAGTGCAGATTCGTTCATACGACACAAAGACACAATTTTGTTTCCTAGCAAATACGAGTAAAAGTGTCGGCATCGGCTTTAACCAGCGCTAACTTGTCCTTGCTGAATTTTATGAAATTCGTCTTTAATGTATATTTTTTCTTGTCTATTTTGTGTTATTGTAACATATTTTTATCAATATATTACAATTTAATACATATGAAAATCGTACAGTCTCCCTTTAACAAAGCAGGTGAATTGGGTATCTTAAAGAAAAATTGGAGGATCCGATTGCAAGGGAGGTCGATACGAGACCTCAGTGCTATCCTTAATTACAAGAGAAATGTGCAAATTTCGACTCCAAGCGTTTTGATTGTTAGTGTGATGTTTGTGAATAAATGTATGCAACATTTTTTTTTAAAGTCAAACTCTCATGAAGCACGAGTGAGTAGTTGCTGGGGAATGTCTAATAAAACGCGCCTCGCCCTGGGAGGACTGGATTTAATGCTTGTGCGTGTGCAGTCCTGAAAGGCTAATCGGGGACGACACTTTCCGCCTAAACTACATTTTCGTCTGACCATCTTTAAATAAAAAAAATCTATTAAGCGGAAAGTGTTAATCGGTAAGCGGACTGCACGAGCTAATCTGGTTGGACAATTTTACGCATATGAAGGTTTTGCCATACTGGACTCACGGTGCATATTCTGTCGTTTTTAAGAATCTTATTTGGTTTCATTTTTTGCGTTGAATAATTACAAACGCTCATCGCGTGGTTTTGGATTTGTTTAATGTTCTCAAACCTCTGTCATCGGCAGAAATCCTACGGACATTAGGTAAAAAAGTACAACATACTCTCTGATAAATCTTTAAAGCGATATTGATTACTTCATCAATATTGTCGTATGAGAATTGTATAATAACATTGATCCTTAAGTGGCTGTAATAATCTAAAGTCATCAGCGGTATTAATTACGTACGTCTTTTTTTTATATTTCAATGTCATTATGTTTTAACCACTTTTATTGTTAACAAAAAATAATTGTAAACAAAAATTGCATGGTATACATTTTGTGTGAATGATTATTATCACTACACACAATTTGTATTTATTCATCAATTCATTTATTGTCCCTCTTTACTGACATTATTCTTCCATTGTTTCGTTCGTGTGGTCGCTCACAAACTTACTTTTACACTTTCATTCATTCCGTTCCTTTATTCATCTATTTATTCAGTTTATCACTAATTCGTTCATTAATGATTCCCCAATAAGAATCAACAATGATTTCCTCATTTCTTTCGTGAAAACTATCATAGACTTCAGAACACTAACAAATGGTAAAATCCGAGACGTAGATAACATGTAACAACTGGTTGCTACTATTTAAGTTTTTTGTTTTGTATTGTTTTTTGTATTTTTATTTGTATTTTAATAGTGCAAAGTCATTCAATGTAAATTCTGTGATATTTACTTCATGTCTATGATAATGATCTCTGAGATTAAAGTAGTATTCAATTTTACTCATAAATGTTTAATTAGTTGTTGTTCATAGGTCAACTAAATTAAATATATTAAAGGGACTGTCCACTAGATAAAGCGTCGCGCGACGCGAAACGATATTTTGGGAACCTACGAGGATTGCTTATAAAGCTAAAAAATACATCCGTCTTAAACATGAGCTTCCGTAGTTGAGTGGTCTAAACAGGTAGCTTTTTACTCTAGGACTCCAGGAATCCGGGGGTCAGTGGTTCGAGCCCTGTTGAGGGTTACTTTTTTTCCTTTTTTTTTTAAATTGTATTCTTGTTTTTTACTGGAGATTTTTAGTTCAAATGTTTAAATTTATCAATATAAAGCATTTAAAGCATTTAATGACAAGCTTCAATACATGCCAAAATCTAGTGGACAGTCCCTTTAAGGACCATAACGGAAATAAGGATTTACTTCCTTTTTTGTGCTATCCTTGTATTTTAATAATTGTGACATGGTTTAAATCTGTAGTGTATATATATATATATATATATATGGTTGATGATAGCTCAGAGTTTGATGGATCTTGGAGCCTTCTTATTGTGCTCCTGTCTAACTCTGCAGCTAAGCTGTTTTTTTTTACAAGTTCCACCAATGAATCAGAATTATTTCTCGGTCTGTATTTATTTGTCTGCAACATGTAGAATATAAGTGTTCCACTGAGAGCGAAATGTTGTGTATTGCAAAATATATTTGTTTTTGTGTCTTTGTAGACAGTTTAATTGCTTTACTGATGGAATAAGAATGCAAGCATTTGCAGATGTTAATTGGAATGAAACAATCACATATTTGTAGCAAATACTGTTGTTATCATTATTTGATGTTGATTGAACAATTTTTGTCAGATTCCACATAATATATCTTAGATGTGTTTGTCACATTCTGGTGTAGAATCAGTTAATATTAACAAGTCAAGGCGGCCCAAAAACAATACATTTGCCCTATCTTTAAATTTAATTGTTCTCAGCATAGATGNGGTCGTCGTTCCGTTTGTTTCTTCCAAAAGTCTGTTGTCTGACCGCTTTTCATATACAATTAGCATAAGTATTAATTAAAATTTAAACAAATTGTATAGAACATTTCTGTCCATTAAAAACAAATGTTTAATATTTGAAAATACACTTTCTTAAAAACATAAATTGTATGTTCGGAGAAAAGCATAGGTTAACCGTTTATTGGTACATGTTGTTGTTAACACACCGCGTGCGTTCCTTTAGTTTTTCTTTTGGTTAATAATGCGAAATGTTCCATATGCAAACAAGTTGACATTAGCATTTAAAGTTGACATATATGAAACTTGGATTAAAATCTTTCTTCTGCAAGCACACCATATCATGTAAGTTATTTTTATTTGCACATTATGGATATATTGACGATATATTTGTGTTAATTCATGCCAGAAAATAGTATATGTTGCTAATTTTACCAATAAACTAGCGCCCGGATTCTAGGCGGCAAAGTTTACATGAAAAATCATGTAATGAGTTCCAACTCCCAGCGACCCGGAGGGTCAATATAGCTGGGAGTTGGATTATTTCAACTACTTTATGGTGGACGAACCAGTTATCGAACACCTTGGAAATTAATTAAATTAACACTTAGAATAACAAAAACAATTTGTTTTAACAAATGACTAACAGTTCAATCATTAAATAACTTATCTGTAAAGTTTTCCAGCAAGTATCCTTTAAGAATTCATAACAATGATTCCCTGGTTATTGTCACCTGTCGCAGACAAAACCAAATGACAGCCTATGTAAACATGACCTATTACCTGACAGTTCATAAATACTACTCCAGTGAATATTATCAAACATGACTATCACTTGACCCGGACTCAGCAAAAAAATCTGCATCTGCTGCAATCAAAATTGCAAACAGAAATATGCTTTTTGGTGTGTAAATGCACGTTTTGATAAATGCATTCAAAAAGTAACAGCAAAATACACATGAAACCGTGTAAATAACAATAAATGCATTCCTTTTACCTGTTTTCGGCGCATTTGTTTCAAGCTTAGTAGGCAAGTAGGTCATGGACTTCATGTACGACCATTTGTTTATGGATGTGACGTCATGCGCACTTTTGCGCATGCGCATACACAACCAAAACAAAACGTCCGATAATAGGTGCTGTTCGATAACAGCTACTTAGACAATACAGTCCTTCTTACTTTTTACTATCAAACTCTTCTCACTTTACTATTTTCTCACTCTTACTTTATCTTCTAACCACCCATCGCATAATTGTGGAGCTTGACGGCAGCGAGGTACTATATAGATGTGGTTTAAACTTTGCTGGCAAAGAAGTATAGTAAAACGCACACCGCTTGTGGTGGAACGTATTTTTATTGTTTGTGATATTCTATTGTAAACATCTATTAGTTCTCAGTTATGACTGAAATCCTGAACTCTACTAATTCTTACCAAAACAAATTTCACAATTTTTACTAGTTGGATAAAACAGTAATCTTTAAAATATTGACCTAGTTTTACATTTCAGGAAAACTATGCAGTCATGTCAAGTTTGGTTGGAGAACTTAAAGGAAGAATATCAACAATTGTTGAGGGTAATTGTATAATGATTGTCTTCCGCAGGGCACATTTGTTTGTTAAATTATTGACTCATTTTTTGCCCCCTTTTGGGAATTTTTCGGATGGCATTTGGGAAATTGTAACTTTTCTCTATGAGCATTTCACTTGTCTGTCTGTACATTTTCAAATCCTCCTACACAACTGGATTGATTTCACACAATCATACACGGTTGAATTTCTTTTAGGTGTAGATGATCATTAAGAAAAGAATTTTGGAGAAGTTTGGTCCTTTGTCTCTTTTTCCGCTTAAGAACATATAGTTCTAAAATTTGGTGTTTTCAAATCCCCTATAACTACTGGGTAGATCATGCACAAACGCCTCCCTGTAATGAACTTAAAGGAAGGACTTTTTGCTGCAATGAGTTTTGGCAGACTGACGACCCTTTTTAGCTCGGCTGTTTTCGAAGAAAACCCGAGGTATTGTCATAGGCCTCTTGTCTGCCGCGTTGTCGTCGTCGTAGTCGTCGTTCGAAAACTTTAACATTGGCCATAAATTTTGCATTATTGAAGATAGCAACTTGATATTTGGCATGCATGTGTATCTCATGGAGCTGCACATTTTGAGTGGTGAAAGGTCAAGGTCATCCTTCAAGGTTTGTATTTTTGCTTTTTCATGTGTATCTCATTGACCTGCACATTTTGAGTGGTGAAAAGGTCAAGGTCAATGATGACCTTCAAGGTCAAAGGTCAAAAAAACAAAATCCAAGCACCCACAGCCGAGCGTTGGCAACCGCTCAACGGTGCTCTTGTTTTATTTTTCCACTAGCTTATATATTGGCCCAAAATTATGTTTTCAGCACCTCTAAATGCTTGGGTTTTTTGCTCAAACTTTTACGGCTGAATTACCAAAATGTACAAATGATTGTTAAGAGCCTTAAATGTGTTATGGCCCTTTGTTTTTTGTCCACTGTATAATATACAGTGGATTTGTGAAATTGTTGGGGCCCAAACTTGTGTCATGCATGCATCAGTGTCAGTGACAAATTCAAGTGGTATTTCAATTTGTTTTCTGGGAACAAATATTTGAAAAAATATATTTCGTCATTTATTTTTTGTATTTCAGGTGGAGGGGAAAAGGCCAGACAACGTCACGTATCAAGAAACAAGCTATTGCCAAGAGACAGAATCAATAAACTTCTTGATCCCGAGTAGGGTGGATTATTTTTATAAACGTTTTTGTTCTTTATTTTAAATCAATTTAAAAATATGCCAATATCTGCGTTTAATGTGCATAATCAACAAATTCGCTTTTTCTGCAAGGGAATAAAATTTATTATATCAAAACGAGTCTAGCTAACTTCTTTCATCTGCACAGGCTAATCTGGGATGACACTATACACACATACATTAAGCCTGATTTTCCCAGAGGGCGGCTTTAGTGTATCAGTTAGTCTTGTTAATTATGCCCCCCTTCGAAGAAGAGGGGGTATATTGCTTTGCACATGTCGGTCTGTCGGTGTGTCGGTCTGTTGGTCCGTCCATCAGATGGTTTCCGGATGATAACTCAAGAATGCTTAGGCCAAGGATCATGAAACTTCATAGGTACATTGATCATGACTGGCAGATGACCCCTATTGATTTTGAGGTCACAAGGTCAAAGGTCAAGGTCACATGTCAAGGTCACAGTGACTGGAAATAGGAAAATGGTTTCCGGATGATAACTCAAGAACGCTTACGCCTGGGATCATAAAACTTCATAGGGACATTGGTCATGATCGGCAGATGACCCTATTGATTTTGAGGTCACTAGGTCAAAGGTCACAGGTCAAGGTCACAGTGACGGGAAATAGGAAAATGGTTGCTGGATGATAACTCAAGAACGCTTACGCCTGGGATCAAGAAACTTCATAGGGACATTGGTCATGACCGGCAGATGACCCCTATTGATTTTCAGGTCAAAGGTCAAGGTCACAGTGACCTTAAGCAGTAAAATGGTTGACTGGAACTAGGAAAATGGTTTCCGGATGATAACTCAAGAACGCTTATGCCTGGGATCATGAAACTTCATAGGGACATTGGTCATGACCGGCAGATGACCCCTATTGATTTTCAGGTCACTAGGTCAANTGACATTTACATATTTACTTATTGGATAACTAATGTCTTTTCAATGTTTAAACTATTTATTTATGTATTTTATTTACCAATGCTGCTTTCTTTAAGTATAGTTGAATAAGATCATTTATGGCTTTGACAACATAAACATATTTAAGATTTAATTTAATGTAAAGTTATATAAGTAACATACAATACAAAATTATATAAGTAACATACAATATATGTATTTAAAAGATAACAAGCCTTGTGGTTTTTAGCTCCACTGGCCAGAGGCCAGCGGGGCTTATGTCATGGTCCTGTGTCCGTCGTGCGTGCGTTAACTTTTTCTTTAAACATCTTCTCCTAAACTACAAGTCCAATTCTGATAAAACTTCTCACAAATGTTCCTGGGGTGAACCTCTTTCAAATTTGTTTGAATTATGCCCCTGGGGTCAAATTTGACCCCACCCCGGGGGTCAATAAATTGAACATATATAAAGCCTATTTTGTGCAAACTTAAAAAATCTTCTTGTCCATAACCATTTGGCCTAGTGCTACCACATTTGGTATGTAGTGACATTTAATAGTTCTCTTCTTTGTTCAAATTATGCCCCTGGGGTCAAATTTTACCCTGCCCCGGGGGTCACAAAAATGAACAAATGCTTATATAAAGCCTATTTTGGGCAAACTTTAAAAATCTTCTTGTCCATAACCGAAGGGCCTAGTGCTACCAAATTCAGTTTGTAGTGACATCTAATAGTTCCCTACTTAGTTTGTTCAAATTATGCCCCCGGGGTCAATTTTGACCTTGCCCCGGGGGTCACAAAAATAAACATACGCTTAAATAAGGCCTATTTTGTGCAAACTTAAAAAAATCTTGTCCATAACCATATGGCATAGGGCTACCAAATTTACCTTATATAAAGCCTATTTTGGGCAAACTTTAAAAATCTTTTGTCCATAACCGTAGGGCCTAGGGCTACTAAATTCAGTTTGTAGTGACATCTAATAGTTCCCTACTTAGTTTGTTTAAATTATGCCCCCTGGGTCAATTTTGACCTTGCCCCGGGGTCACAAAAATGAACATACGCTTAAATATGGCCTATTTTGTGCAAACTTTAAAAATCTTCTTGTCCATAACCGTATGGCATAAGGGCTACCAAATATGGTATGTAGTGACATCTAATAGTCCTCTACCAAGTTTGTTCAAATTAAGCCCCTGGGATCAAATTTGACTGTTCCCCAGGGGTCACAAAATTGAACATATGCTTATATTGGGCCTATTTTGTGCAAACTTTAAAAATCTTCTTGTCCATTGTAACATAGCTGCAGGTCCAACCATAATTTCATAAATAGAATTCTTGGTTACCTTAAGCATTTCCCAGAGGTACATACCAAAGATGCAAGTTTGCATAGGATATGTGATTAAGTTTGAATAATTGATTATGAAGTATGATTTCATTTCCCCCAATGTATTTCAATTATCGGGAACATCTGTTGTGGTCATCACAAACATATTGGTCAATTTCTGCTGGGACATGTGGTACATGCTTGAGCGATCCATCCAATCAACAAGAGTTATTCGAAGGGGTGGGTTTAGTAAATTGGGGAAAGAGAAACAGTGACCCAATCAAGAATGGAATAAGACATATCTAAATTTAATGTTTATTTACCTCAGAATAAAATGCGTGTTTTGTTATAAGATGGAACATAATTCTACAGTCCACCTTTAGCCAGTGACTAGAGAAGTCGATCTTTGTTCTGCAGCGGGGCCATTTGGCCCCAACGCTGTTAGATTGTATTTCACGAACATTAGCAAGCGTTGTATTAGAAAATATTTAACAAAAATAAATCGCGATGAAAAGAGAAACGAACTTTGTGTTTGTTCCTGTGTGTTCCCAACGAACTATGAGTAGTTACGTCACACCATAACCATTGGGCCTATTTCTACCAAATTTGGTATGTATTAAATCTTAAAGTTCTCTACCAAGTTTTTTCAAATTATGACCCTGGGGTCAAATTTGACCCTGCTCCGGGGATCACAAAAATGAACATATGCTTAAATAAGGCCTATTTTGTGCAAACTTTAAAAATCTTATTGTTCAGAATTATAGAGCCTAGGGCTACTTAATTTGGTATGTAGCGACATCTAATAGTCCTCTACCAAATTTGTTCAAATAATTGCCCTGGGCTCAAATTTGACCCTGCCCCGGGGGTCACACAACTGAACATATGCTTATATATAGCCTCTTTTGTTCAAACTTTAAAAACCTTCCTGTCCATAACCATTGGGCCTAGGGCTACCAAATTTAATATGTAGTGACATCTTATAGTTCTCTTCCAAGTTTGTTCAAATTATGCCCCTGGGGCCAAATTTATCTCTTGAAGGCTCCCATTAAAAAATTGTTCAAGAAAATTTGATTCGTCAAAAAACGTGGCCACAGGAAGTCGTTAAACTTTGCATGTTTATGCGTTTTTGCTATTTATTATTCCCCCCTTCGAAGAAGAGGGGGTTTATTGTTTTGCACATGTCGGTAGGTCGGTCCGTCCGTCCGTCTGTCCGTCCACCAGATGGTTTCCGGATGATAACTCAAGAACGCTATGGCCTAGGATCATGAAACTTCATAGGTACATTGATCATGACTGGCANCTAATTACCATCAGGTGACACATCCAACTCGCGGAGTTCTAGTTTTCAGTTTTAATCCGCCGTAATAAGATGCCAATATTGTTAGGACTAAGTTGTTACAATCGCATGTATCAAAACGACAAAATACTTTCTTTACAGCTTAATTTTTCATGCACTGGGATTGCCCTCCTTCCCTATGTCTGTCAACAAATCTGACATTTACATATTTACTTATTGGATAACTAATGTCTTTTCAATGTTTAAACTATTTATTTATGTATTTTATTTACCAATGCTGCTTTCTTTAAGTATAGTTGAATAAGATCATTTATGGCTTTGACAACATAAACATATTTAAGATTTAATTTAATGTAAAGTTATATAAGTAACATACAATACAAAATTATATAAGTAACATACAATATATGTATTTAAAAGATAACAAGCCTTGTGGTTTTTAGCTCCACTGGCCAGAGGCCAGCGGGGCTTATGTCATGGTCCTGTGTCCGTCGTGCGTGCGTTAACTTTTTCTTTAAACATCTTCTCCTAAACTACAAGTCCAATTCTGATAAAACTTCTCACAAATGTTCCTGGGGTGAACCTCTTTCAAATTTGTTTGAATTATGCCCCTGGGGTCAAATTTGACCCCACCCCGGGGGTCAATAAATTGAACATATATAAAGCCTATTTTGTGCAAACTTAAAAAATCTTCTTGTCCATAACCATTTGGCCTAGTGCTACCACATTTGGTATGTAGTGACATTTAATAGTTCTCTTCTTTGTTCAAATTATGCCCCTGGGGTCAAATTTTACCCTGCCCCGGGGGTCACAAAAATGAACAAATGCTTATATAAAGCCTATTTTGGGCAAACTTTAAAAATCTTCTTGTCCATAACCGAAGGGCCTAGTGCTACCAAATTCAGTTTGTAGTGACATCTAATAGTTCCCTACTTAGTTTGTTCAAATTATGCCCCCGGGGTCAATTTTGACCTTGCCCCGGGGGTCACAAAAATAAACATACGCTTAAATAAGGCCTATTTTGTGCAAACTTAAAAAAATCTTGTCCATAACCATATGGCATAGGGCTACCAAATTTACCTTATATAAAGCCTATTTTGGGCAAACTTTAAAAATCTTTTGTCCATAACCGTAGGGCCTAGGGCTACTAAATTCAGTTTGTAGTGACATCTAATAGTTCCCTACTTAGTTTGTTTAAATTATGCCCCCTGGGTCAATTTTGACCTTGCCCCGGGGTCACAAAAATGAACATACGCTTAAATATGGCCTATTTTGTGCAAACTTTAAAAATCTTCTTGTCCATAACCGTATGGCATAAGGGCTACCAAATATGGTATGTAGTGACATCTAATAGTCCTCTACCAAGTTTGTTCAAATTAAGCCCCTGGGATCAAATTTGACTGTTCCCCAGGGGTCACAAAATTGAACATATGCTTATATTGGGCCTATTTTGTGCAAACTTTAAAAATCTTCTTGTCCATTGTAACATAGCTGCAGGTCCAACCATAATTTCATAAATAGAATTCTTGGTTACCTTAAGCATTTCCCAGAGGTACATACCAAAGATGCAAGTTTGCATAGGATATGTGATTAAGTTTGAATAATTGATTATGAAGTATGATTTCATTTCCCCCAATGTATTTCAATTATCGGGAACATCTGTTGTGGTCATCACAAACATATTGGTCAATTTCTGCTGGGACATGTGGTACATGCTTGAGCGATCCATCCAATCAACAAGAGTTATTCGAAGGGGTGGGTTTAGTAAATTGGGGAAAGAGAAACAGTGACCCAATCAAGAATGGAATAAGACATATCTAAATTTAATGTTTATTTACCTCAGAATAAAATGCGTGTTTTGTTATAAGATGGAACATAATTCTACAGTCCACCTTTAGCCAGTGACTAGAGAAGTCGATCTTTGTTCTGCAGCGGGGCCATTTGGCCCCAACGCTGTTAGATTGTATTTCACGAACATTAGCAAGCGTTGTATTAGAAAATATTTAACAAAAATAAATCGCGATGAAAAGAGAAACGAACTTTGTGTTTGTTCCTGTGTGTTCCCAACGAACTATGAGTAGTTACGTCACACCATAACCATTGGGCCTATTTCTACCAAATTTGGTATGTATTAAATCTTAAAGTTCTCTACCAAGTTTTTTCAAATTATGACCCTGGGGTCAAATTTGACCCTGCTCCGGGGATCACAAAAATGAACATATGCTTAAATAAGGCCTATTTTGTGCAAACTTTAAAAATCTTATTGTTCAGAATTATAGAGCCTAGGGCTACTTAATTTGGTATGTAGCGACATCTAATAGTCCTCTACCAAATTTGTTCAAATAATTGCCCTGGGCTCAAATTTGACCCTGCCCCGGGGGTCACACAACTGAACATATGCTTATATATAGCCTCTTTTGTTCAAACTTTAAAAACCTTCCTGTCCATAACCATTGGGCCTAGGGCTACCAAATTTAATATGTAGTGACATCTTATAGTTCTCTTCCAAGTTTGTTCAAATTATGCCCCTGGGGCCAAATTTATCTCTTGAAGGCTCCCATTAAAAAATTGTTCAAGAAAATTTGATTCGTCAAAAAACGTGGCCACAGGAAGTCGTTAAACTTTGCATGTTTATGCGTTTTTGCTATTTATTATTCCCCCCTTCGAAGAAGAGGGGGTTTATTGTTTTGCACATGTCGGTAGGTCGGTCCGTCCGTCCGTCTGTCCGTCCACCAGATGGTTTCCGGATGATAACTCAAGAACGCTATGGCCTAGGATCATGAAACTTCATAGGTACATTGATCATGACTGGCAGATGACCCCTATTGATTTTGAGGTCACTTGGTAAAAGGTCAAGGTCACAGTGACTAGAAATAGTAAAATGGTTTCCGGATGATAACTCAAGAACGCTTACCCCTAGGATCATAAAACTTCATAGGTACATTGATCATGATTCGCAGATGACCCCTATTGATTTTCAGGTCACTAGGTCAAAGGTCAAGGTCACACTGACTTGAAATAGAAAAATGGTTTCTTGATGATAACTCAAGAACGCTTATGCCTAGGATCATGAAACTTCATAGGTACATTGATAATGACTGGCAGATGACCCCTATTAATTTTCAGGTCACTTGGTCAAAGGTCAAGGTAACGGTGACTCTAAACAGTAAAATGGTTTCCGGATGATAACTCAAGAACGCTTACGCCTAGGATCATGAAACTTCATAGGTACATTTATCATGACTGGCAGGTGACCCCTATTGATGTTCAGGTCAAAGGTCAAGGTCACGGTGACTCAACACAGAAAAATGGTTTCCGGATGATAACTCAAGAAAGCTTACGCCTAGGATCATCAAACTTCATAGGTACATTGATCATGACTGGCAGGTGACCCCTATTGATTCTCAGGTCACTAGTTCTAAGGTCAAAGTCACGGTGACTGGAAACAGTGGTTTGCCGATGATAACTAAAGAAGGCTTAGGCGTTGGATCATGAAACTTCATAGGTACATTGATCATAACTCGCTGATGACCCCTATTGATTTTCAGGTCACTAGGTCAAAGGTCAAGGTCAGGATGACTCGAACCAGTAAAATGATTTCCAGATGATAACTCAAGAATGCGTATGCCTAGGATCATGACACTTAATATGTACATTGATCATGATTTGCAGATGACCCCTATTGATTTTCAGGTCACTAGGTCAAAGGTCAAGGCATAGGTACATTGATCATGACTTGCAGATGACCCCTATTGATTTTCAGATCAGTAGGTCAAAGGTCAAGGTCACAGTGACTCGACACAGTTAAATGGTTTCCGGATGATTACTTAAGAAAGCTTACGCCTTGGATCATGAAACTTCATAGGTACATTGATTATGACTCACAGATGACCCCTATTGATTTCAGGTCACTAGGTCAAAGGTAATGGTCACAATGACTCGACACAGTAAAATGGTTTCCAGATGATAACTCTAGAAAGCTTACGCCTAGGATCATGAAACTTCATAGGTACATTGATCATGACTGGCAGATGACCCCTATTGATTTTCATGTCACTAGGTCACAGGTCAAGTTCACAGTGACAAAAAACGTATTCACACAATGGCTGCCACTACAACTGACAGCCCAAATGGGGGGCATGCATGTTTTACAAACAGCCCTTGTTCATTGTGGGATGAATAAACTATTTTCTTCTCAAACTAAAAGTTTATCAAAATACTCTTGGAGTAACTTTTTAATTATAAGAGATAAATGCATACATGTCGAGAGTGAAAGGTAGACCAACATGTTGACTGTCCATAAATGTTAACCCTTTAGCAAACGACACATTTTTGACTGCCCAAAATTGAAAGAGATTGCAGACGAGAAATAATATTGTAAAGGACTATTTATAAATTTGCTGTGTGGGGTAGAAATCATTGTGATAAAAGGAGAAATTGCTCATCATGTTTTAATATTCAGTAGCAAAAAAGTAAGGAAAATCCAACTTAAAAAAGATGTATATATTAAAAGTATATTCTACCGATGCCGTGAACAAAACCCTTGTTTATAACATGACTGCTGCTAAGTCTATTACTAGCAACCTATCAGAGAATAGATCAGATACCTTATTTCAATATATGGCAATCCTAGTATTTTTCAAAAACAAACATGACAGGTAACCAACGTCAGATGGAAAAAGTAAAGGAAAGTTAGGTCAAGCTAATTGTTTGTCATGATATCTCTTTAAACCTCAAGCCATATGCAAGTAGTGTTGCCATGATCGCAACATCTTGATGAATTATAATTAAATTTTTTGTCTCATAAACATTTACTTTGTTTAACAAACAACCTCTACAAAGTTATCATTCCTACTGCCTTTCAGCACCTCATGAACCTGAAAAACTCGTAACTTTATGTTTCCTCAGGCAAATATCTTCTTTGTACAATAAACAATTTCTTCGCCACGTTAACAATCCTGCTACACTCACTTATGCCTCCAGAATGAAGTAAAGTTCAGGTTATCTACGTCATTAGGTATTTTGCATATGTCATGAACTATATAAGTAACAGAAACTTTGAAACCTACAAACTCTTTTTGGAATTTTGGAAAAAGATTCATGATTGAATGAAGGAACTTTCATTAATCTTGTAGAACATGCGTAGATTTGATCTTCAGCATCTAAAAATATGTGAAATAGAAAGAACGACAATATCTTTTGCAGAGATAAATGTACCTACGTTATAAACAAAGGACCTGTTCGACAATTCCCGGGCTTTTTAGTCTGTTTAGTTAACCCGGCAGTTACGTTTTCCGTATATAAAAATGATCACCCTTCCAACTTTAAGCGCCCAGTGGGAAGAGGGATAGAAAGAGGAAGTCACATGCTTGAGTACATTTCAACCCATGCGCATTGCACTCTTATTTCGCATACAAAAACAGTTGAGCGATACAAGGCCATCATGGCCCTCTTGTTTATTTTGTTACAGTATACAGTTTTCTGCAAAGTGAAGATGAAGACATTAAAATGTAGTTTAATTCAACAAACTTTCAATAATGAGATTTAAATTTGCAACAATGTTTTGGCGATGTTGACTTTTATCTGGTATTAACCCTTTCCAACTCAAAAGCAAAGTGAAAATATCTATGTGCAAACAGCTTAAAACCAGAACAGCCTGCGAGTAACTCGCAGACTGTTCAGGTTTTATGCTGTTTGCTGCTCATCAGTATCTTAGGGTTGGAAATGAAGCCTTTAAAACATGAATCAAGAAAGAAAGATATTTGATGAATTTATGAATAGCTCAAGAATTACAAACACATAAAAATCCCTATTCTTGTGGACATGGGTTAAATGACAAGTACTTGATGGTTTCAGTGTGGAGTGTATGATAGTTGCCAATGACCCGACTGTCAAAGGGGGCTCCTACTACCCTATTACAGTGAGGAAGCATTTACGGGCCCAGGAAATAGCACAACAGAATTGTCTCCCATGCATTTATCTTGGTAAGAGCTGGAAGGGTGTGTTTTTCACCGGGATTTCAACGTAGTTGAAAATCCATGTTTTTAGATTGGCAGGCGGTCATTGTGAAAAAGAAAATAAATCTGAAGTAAATTCTAGAATCAATTGGTGATCCATTGGATTGGCATCTCTAAAATACAGGAGTCTGTTGTGTATTAAAAAAAAATGCATGTTTAAATATCAAGTGTTAAACATAAACAAAAGACGGATTGAAAGATTATTCAAATGGTCTCCAGGACTGAAAGTTGTTGATTTTTGTCTGATAAACAATTATAAATAACTAATAATTACATGACACAATCCTATAGTGGATTCGGGTGGTGCCAACCTTCCTCGCCAGGCCGACGTATTCCCAGACAGAGACCACTTCGGGCGCATCTTCTTCAATCAAGCAAACATGTCTGCACTTGGAATACCTCAGGTAATGTTTGGTAAAATATTCAAATTAGAATAATTGATTCGAACTTGTTTCCATTTTTTTATTCTGAATATTTTTGTCTGTTCTGCTTTGCTTCTTTGTGTTGCACTGAAACTACTCAGTGTTCAAGTCTCTGTTCTGCTTGTCTTATATAGGTTGCTGTGGTGTTGGGCTCGTGTACGGCTGGTGGGGCGTACGTTCCCGCCATGGCTGATGAAAGTATTATCGTGCGCAAACAGGGAACCATCTTCCTTGGGGGACCACCACTGGTTGGTACCCAGTTCTGTTGACGGAATTATTTAAGATGTTCCATTTCAAATATCGGAAAACAACATACTGGGACATACGAAAAATACGTTAGTGAAATTGTTTCACTCATACTATAAACTAACCACCAGTATTCTGTATATCAATACCAGGTGAAGGCAGCTACAGGGGAGGAAGTGTCGGCAGAAGATCTGGGTGGGGCGGACCTGCATTGCAGGTAACTACAGGCTGGTCTTGAAGAAAATGAATCACACTGTAGGAAAACGGTGTTTAATGCATGTGCATAAAGTGTAGTCCCAGATTAGCCTACGCTGTCTGCAGACTGCACAGTTTAATCTGGGACGATACTTTTCACACATGCATTCAACCCCTTTTCACAGAGCATGGTTTAAATAGTTTGTTAGTTATCAGTGACAAAATAACTGGTTTGTCCATCAATGTTTATACATTGAACCAAAATTTATATCTTATCACTAGATGATTTTAAATGTAGAGTTTTAACAAACAGGTCTTGTTTAGTTTAAAAAAGATTCTCTGACTTAACTTCCAGATTTTGCAATTTCAAGCATGTGTGTTTTATAAATGAGCCTCCCTCTATAAAAACGGGCCTTAATGCTTGTGAGTAAAGACTTGTCGTACCAGATGAGCCCGTGAAGTCAGTGCATGCTAATCAGGGATGGCACTTTCTGCTTTTATGGTATTTTTCTTTTCTTAGCCAAAATCCAGTTTAGGATGGAAGTGTTTTCCCTAATTAGCTCGGCAAACTGTACAGGCTAATCTGGGATGACGCTTTAAGCACATGCATTAAGCTCAAGGAGAGTCTAAAATTTTCTTATTTGCTGTTTTTCAGGAAGAGTGGTGTAACAGACTACTATGCTGAAGATGACGGACATGCCTTGCACCTGGCCAGGAACTGCATCAGAAACGTCAACTATAAAAAAGACCCACAGGTATGGTAGCCTTGTCAGTTTTTTCATGTCACACTTGTATTTTAGGCTTAACAACGGTAATTGGACCAATGGTATATCTTAAAGCTGTTAATTTTTAGTGAAAGCTTTTTTTTTGTGAAAAAGAAATATGTTATTAATTGGAATATATTTCTGTTAAAATGCCATGACAAATGGACAGAGTGCTATTGAAAATTGTTACTAGATGCAATAAACACCAAAAACAAACTTGTTTGAGCAAAATTTTCAGATTATCTCAACAAACTTTCCTTTCTTTCCACCCTGCTCAGTTTAAGCAGCATCCTGTTGGTGTGTTTTATGAAATGGTAAATGTTATCAAAATGTTGTCCTGATATATTAATTATAAACTGAAAACGTTTTGTGGAGGTTAAGCATTAGCATTGAAGATTGAGGTTCAAATGAGCCTCGTTCTGGGAAAATTGGGCTCAATGCATGTCTCCCCGGACCACACTTTCCGCTTAACCCTTTGAGCGCTGGAACCGGATTTTGAAGGCCTTTGCAAACAGTTTGGATCCAGATGAGACGCCACAGAACGTGGCGTCTCATCAGGATCCAAACTGTTTGCTATTCTGATAGTATTCTTTGGAAAAAAAATGAAGAAAATGCTAATTTTAGAAATTCAGCAGACGACATTTTAGCAGATGACAAATTTCCCAGCATGCAAAGGGTTAACTGGATTTTAGTTAGAAGAGTATTCATTCAAACAAGAAATTATATGAAAGCTGAAAGTGCTGTCGCTGATTAGCCTGTTTGGACTGCACAGGCTAATCTGGG
The DNA here is from genome assembly GCA_007657795.1 of Dreissena rostriformis. Lineage (NCBI taxonomy): Eukaryota > Metazoa > Mollusca > Bivalvia > Myida > Dreissenidae > Dreissena > Dreissena rostriformis. The sequence continues at coordinate 75,486 of VMBQ01003087.1, forward strand.
ATGACACTTTACGTACATGCATTAAGATTCCTTTGTCAGATACGATTAACAGTTTTTCAAGAGTGAGTCTGAAAGCTGTTTTTACTTCAGGTAACAGTGACCTCCCCTGACCCTCCATTGTACGCAGCAGACGAACTCTATGGCATTGTGGGAGGAAACCTGAAAAAGACGTTTGATGTCAGAGAGGTACCTACCCCACTTCCTGTCCTTTCCTTACCGATTGGGAATTTAATAGTCACAAATGATTTAAATCCAACGTTTACTGTATATTTCTATAATAAATTGAAACAAAACTAGCATTATGAAATCACTTATTTCTGCAACATATTATAGGTTAAAAAGTAGCTTTTATATTACAGGTTTGTATCCAAGAATTGTGTTGATTTAATTAATTGAGAAGCGTAAAATCATAAATAATTTGCAACTGCAGTTATATATTACAATTGATAACTGAAAAATATGCTGTTCAGAGCTTGCTGTTATTGAATTAATATTGCCTTATTGTAAAAAAAAAAACATCAATTTGAAAAATGAATCATATGTACCACATAGCTGAATTAAAGTTATTAAATTATAATGAATCTTTCTCTTGCACTTTAACCCTATCATCATTGACATATTATTTGAAATACATAAATTGTTTTAAACTTTATCACACACATGTATTGTCAATGTTATATTTCATGTAATTATAGTGCGTACAAAGAAAGATTTATTATGTGTATTTACCTGAATTCTTTCAGGTTATAGCCCGTATAGTGGATGGCAGTCGTTTTGATGAATTTAAAGCATTATATGGGGAAACAATAATCACAGGTATGTGTTCCTCTTTTATATTTCATTCCAAAGGAAATTTTGATCTGGACTTAAAATGTGTATTTTAAGTTAAAAAAAAATCTACTAATTCATCTACTTTTTCCTTTACTTTTGCATCTTTAATGATGCAATTTCACCTTTCTGTGAAAATTGATGAAATTAAAATATGTGATGCAATTCTGTGACAATTTTATTACTTAAAATTTACTATAATGAAGAAAAAATAACACATCTCAATGTAAAGTGAACATAAAAGAAACCATTATTGCTTTCCCTTTGATTTACTCAATAATATCAATATAAGATGCAGTTTAAATTTCTCATTAAACAATTAATGTATTATGGGCATACCATTTGCAGTTTGATTGTATTTGTGTCCTCTTTAACATTTTAACTGCTGAGAACACATTGAACAAACTATGTGCGATAAGTTCTGTGAGTGTAGTAGTGAATCTTGTTAATCATAATCAATAGAGCCTTTTTTCTGGGAAAACTGGGCTTCATGCGTATGCGAAAAGTGTTACCCCAGATTATCCTTTGCAGTCTGCAGAGGCTAATCAGGGATGCCACTTTCAATTTTTATGGATTTTGTGTTTAAAGGAAGTCACTTCTTAACGAAAATCCAGTCTATAAGCAATGTGTTGTCCCTAAATAGCCTGTTTGGACTGCACAAACTAATCTAGGATGACACTTTACGCATATGCATTAAGCCCAGTTTTCCTAGAACCCGTCTCATTTGTATTTCTGTGCCTCCTGTATTGCAGGTTTTGCAAGATTATGGGGTTATCCAGTAGGAATCATAGGAAACAATGGAGTATTATTTGCGGACTCAGCTTTAAAGGTACACAATATTCTTAATGTTAAATTTGGAATGGAAAAAAATAAAGTATGTTAAAATCCACTGATTTCACATTGGGAAAGATTCAGGGTCAGAAAAGAAACAGGGTTTTGCTAGAAATGGGCAGGGTGGAAAGCATGGCCAGTCTAGTGACATTTTCTTATAATTTAAATCTAGTGAATGTATGAGTCCAACTCTTGTAATTAGGGTTTTCAAGCATAGTAAATTCATTTGCCATTGAATATTTGTAAAAATATATTAAATTGCATCATATTTTTACATTATTGTTTTGTATCAACAAATGACACAGGAGGGGGGACCAAAAAGGAGCAGAGCCCCATGTTATTTCGCTCTAGATCTTTCTTTTGTCGCGTTCAATCCAATGATTTAATAGAACTGTTAACAAGCTATTTAGTTGTGTTCTAAGACAGAGCATTTTAGTGTTTAAGAACTGTTTAGTTTTTATGCTAAACGGATAATTTAGGAATAACAAATATTTTATCTGTGGTTGTTTTTTTGTCATATTTTTTATAACTGCTGTTGGGATCTTGTATCTTGTATTTTACAGGCAACACATTTTATAGAGTTATGTTGTCAAAGGAATATTCCACTTCTGTTTCTGCAAAATATAACAGGTATGTGCTTGCTCTATATTGCTGTATTATTGTTGAGTTAGATTATTAAGGTTAAAATTTAACCCTTTGCATGCTGGGAAATTTGTCATCTGCTAAAATGTCCTCTGCTGAATTTCTAAAATTAGCATTTTCTTCAATTTTTTTCAAAGAATACTATCAGAATAGCAAACAGTTTGGATCCTGATGAGACGCCACGTTCTGTGGCGTCTCATCTGGATCAAAACTGTTTGCAAAGGCCTTCAAAATCCGGTTCCAGCGCTCAAAGGGTTAACAATTATAAGTATGACGAAAAATCACAGGTGTTTTTTCATGCTCTAAAGGATAGCTTGTAAATGAAGACGAAGTCTTGCGATCATTTTATGGACATTGTGAATTGTATTTTTTTTCATTTAAAATATGAAATTATAATGTTCTAACTTTATTCTATGTACTCAAGATAAGATTTCTATAAGACATGTGGTGTATTAATACGTGTATAATGTCCTTTCTGAGAGTTCATCTTATTAGGGCTTGGATCGTATTCATCAATCATAAAATCAAACTCAGACTTTGACTAAGGTACATAGGTGAATACGGCTCCAAGAATTTCTATAAGGACTTGGAATGTGTTCCTTTACCTTATAAGACGACCTGCAGTCAGTCCCAGCAACTTTTTAGATACTTTTAAGACAATTGATTGATTTTAGTTACATTTCTGACTTACAAAATCTTGGTGGTCTTTACTTTTCAAATTCGTTATCTCTCTCCAGGGTTCATGGTAGGCCGCGAGGCAGAGGCAGGTGGTATTGCCAAGCACGGGGCCAAGATGGTGACCGCGGTGGCGTGTGCCAAGGTTCCAAAGCTGACTGTGATCATTGGCGGCTCATACGGAGCTGGCAACTATGGGATGTGTGGCAGGGCGTACAGGTCAGCGGGTTAACTGGGAAAATGGTTACCTTTAAAATTAATAGTTTAAAAATTAGTGAAGAATTGTTGAACACATTTTGTGTGTGGCTTCATTGCTTTATGGAATGAATTGATTTGGTTTAATTATTAAAATGTCTTTTGTTAATTTAAGTGTTTTTTTTCTATGTTGTAAATGAATCAATACAATTGTCATAAAGGATGATGCACATACTAGAATTAGTATACTAATATAACAATATAATATATTATAATTTAAGAAATTCAATTTTGAACCATCAGGAAAATTAAAATGCTTAGTCAACTACCAGGAGGCTAAGATAATGAATACTAACAAATTTGTCCAGAAAATTCCAGTCTATATTGCCAGAAGTCTTGTTTGAACTAGCCCTTCTTTACTGACAATTTTTCTATAAACTTCCAGACACATTTGTCTGAAGTTTTTTTTTAACAAAGAGCCATTCTTAATTGACACTATGTCCTGAACATTCTAGTCTCTATTGTCTGAAATTTCTTGTTTGAATGAATCCATGGAGCCTTGTATTGGGAAAACTGGACTTAAAGCATGTAGGTAAAGTGTCGTCCCAGATAAGCCTGTGCAGTTTGCACAGGCTGATCAGGGACAACACTTTCCGCCTTAACTAGACTTTCTTTAGAAGACACTTCCTTGAAACGAAAAATTCCATAAAAGTGGAAAGTGTTGTCCATGATTGGCCTATGCTTACAGCACAGGCTAATTTGGGAAGACACTTTATACACACACATTTAGCTCAGTTTTCCCAGAACGAAGCTCAAATGACAATATATCCTAAAAATTCTAGTCTCTTATTGTCTTAAAGGTCGTGTTTAAATCAATCAATTCTTCTTTCAGTCCGCGGTTCCTGTACATGTGGCCCAACGCTCGCATCTCTGTGATGGGCGGGGAGCAGGCTGCCGGTGTCCTGGCACAGATTACCCGTGAACAGAGGAGCAGGGAGGGAAAGGAGGTGGGTAATGGCTCTGGCTCATAGGGCATTTTAGCCGCCCTCTGGGAAAACGGAGCTTAATGCTTTTGCGTAAAGTGTCTTCCCTAATTAGACTGTGCAGTATGCACAGGCTTATCAGGGACAACACTTTCCGCTTTTATGTTATTTTTTGTTTGAAGGAAGTCTCTGCTTAGTGAAAATCCAGTTTGGTAGGAAAGTGTCGACCCTGATTAGCCTGTGCGGACTGCACAGGCTTATCTGGGATGTCTCTTAAGGCTCATGCATTAAGCCCCATTTTTCCAGAAGGAGGCTCATTTTATAAAGGTTTAATATTGACTTGAATTTCTGTTGTTTTTTTTTAATCACTCTGAGTGAAGCCATATATCAAAAACATATTTTTTATTATTACAAGTGAATCAAAAATGAATATTCTACTTAAACTGACAACTTTGCTCGTTTTTTATGCTTTAACATATGTTTATTATCCGTAATTTTAAGTACAATGTTCCAATATTGAAATTGTGATTAGTCCTATACCAGCAAAGGTAGAGAAATATCCATAATAACAAAAAAAAAAAAAANACATAACAGTTCTTATGTATGTCTCACCATGCACTGTTTCCATGGTTTCAGTGGACAGCTGAGGAAGAAAAGGCCCTTAAAGATCCAGTGATCCGTAGATTTGAGGCTGAAGGCAGTCCTTACTTCTCTAGTGCAAGGTTAGTAAGCAGTAATCAAAGTCTCTTCTTGAAGAAGATGATATTTATTTATTGACAATTGTGGTTTGCTCATGTCAGTTTGTTGTCTGTTGGTTTGACGTGGGCTTGTATTGGTCTACTTATTCAACACTTTCATCAGATCTTAACCATACAAAATAATAATATTTGAGCCAAGTTTAATAATCTGCTTATTCACTTCAGAAATTGTCGATGTAAGGGCTTAATATTATCTTAAATCGGCATTTTTTGCTGTTTTCATTCTGAAGTACAACTTTCATCCAGTATAAGCGTGTTTGTAATAATGCACTCATGCCCTGGTAGTAGTAGGTAGAGTAAGTTATTCATTTATTTACTGTAGTGCAGATAGTTCTGAGGGTACTTGGTGGTAGTTGTTGTTGAAGAAATGTAGGATTTGGTCAAGTTTTTTTTATTGTGGTAGCAGTAGCAATCCCAACATTAATAACTTGCATACTAAACCACATAAAATAACTTGTTCCAGGAAAACAGGGTTTAATGCATTTGCATAAAGTGTTTTTTTCAGGGACGACACTTTCTGTTTTTATGGTATTTTTCCTTAAAAGGAAGTCTCTTCTCATCAAAAAGCCAGTTAAGGTGAAAGTGTTGTACATGGTTATTCTGTTAGGATTGCTCAGGTTAATCTGTAACGAAACTTTATGCACATGCATTAAACCCTGTTTTTGTCAGAGCGAGGCTCAACTGTTTACCCTTTGCATGCTGGGAAATTTGTCATCTGCTAAAATGTCGTCTGCTGAATTCCTTAGATCATCATTTTCTTCACTTTTTTTCAAAGATCACTATCAGAGTAGCAAACAGTTTGGATCCTGATGAGACGCCACGTTCTGTGGCGTCTCATCTGGATCCAAACTGTTTGCAAAGGCCTTCAAAATCCGGTTCCAGCCCTCAAAGGGTTAACCAAAACCTGTTCGTTTCATTTCAGACTCTGGGATGACGGTGTTATAGACCCAGCAGACACCAGAAACATCCTGGGGCTATCATTGTCTGCAGCACTTAACCCAGAAAAACAGAAGACGCAGTTTGGTGTGTTCCGAATGTGATGAATTGGTGTACGTGTATGGAAATAACTGTGGCTATCAGGGCTGTGTGGATAATGGCATGTTAGGTTATAGATGAAATGTGGTTGGCTTAGTTTGTTGCTTTCTTCCTAGACTGTTATATTATTGGTGGTTGAATAATTTGGCTACTTACTTAATGCATTGTTCTTTGATTGTAGAACAATCATGTCTGTGGTCGCACACATTTTTTATTTACTTACGAAATTGTTACATGATTTGGGTACCACTATAACTGCTGTTGGTTAGAATGATTAATTACTTAGTAACTTGTTCTACGTGTATGTATTGGGTACATGAGTCACCGTACATGAATTGTGGTTCAACAGATTGGTTACTTCCAAACTACAGTGTTCTATAAATTGGGTACAGTCATAAGAATGGTCGAACAGATAATTGATAGGTTATTTATTCACTTTATTTAATCCGACAAAATATAACTGTGGTCGAATAGATAATTAATTGGTTACTTATTAACTACATTGTTCAATGATCATGGTCATTCAAACAACAAAGGATACGGTGCTCATGATCAGACCACTATTGTTTTGATGTTTGAACATCTCAACAATTTACTACTTTTGTTTATAAAGAGAATGTATGTTTTGTCTCACTCTGTATACATGCTAGTGAGAACAAATAACAGTACAATAAATGTGTGTATTAATGAACAAATTAGATATAGCTTTTAAAGAAAGTTTTAACAGATAAATCTGTTGTGTTGTTATTATTTTTTATGCTCCCCCAAAATGTTTGGGGGGAGCATAAAGTCGCCGCTTTGTCTGTCCGTCCGTGTGTGCGTCTGTCCATGCACAATTTTTGTCCGGGCTAATATTTCTCAGCAATTAATGACCGGAATTCAATTAAACTTTATGGGAAGCTTCACTTCCAAAAGGAGATGTGCATATTATCAGCCGGTTCTGGTCGGATGATTTTTCACAGAGTTATGGCCCTTTGAAATTTTCCATTAACTGTTTATATAGTGCAATTCTTATCCGGGCTATTGTTCAGCAACTAATGACCGGAATTCAATGAAACGTTATGGGAAGCTTCACTACCAAGAGGAGATGTGCATATTATCAGCGGGTTCTAGTCAGATGATTTTTCACAGAGTTATGACCCTTTGAAATGTTCCATTAACTGTACATATAGTGTAATTCTTTTCCAGGCTATTTCTCAGCAACTAATGACCGGAATTCAATGAAACTTTATGGGAAGCTTCACTACCAACAGGAGATGTGCATATTATCAGCCGGTTATGGTTGGATGATTTCGTTTTATCTGAATATATAGTGCAATATTTTGACAAAAAAAAACCTTTGGGGAGCATCACCCGTCTCTGACGGTTTCTTGTTTATTAAAAAATGTCCAACAAAATAGATAACCAAGTATTTGTATGTCCCCCAGTCTATATTGGGGGACATATTGTTTTTGCCCTGTATGTTTGTTGGTTTGTTTGTCTGTTGGTTTGTTTGCACAAACTTTAACATTGGCCATAACTTTTGCAATATTGAAGATAGCAACTTGATATTTGGCATGCATGTGTATCTCATGGAGCTGCACATTTTGAGTGCTGAAAGGTCAAGGTCATCCTTTAAGGTCAAATATATGGGTCAACATCGCTCAAAAGGGGGCATAGTGTTTTTCAAACACATCAATTTTTTCTTCCTGAAATGAAAAGGATATTTAGACAAAGCATGAACTATAACAACATAACGTAAGTGCAAATAATTATTTGATGACTGTATATTTAACCCTTTGAGCGCTGGAACCGGATTTTGAAAGCCTTTACAAACAGTTTGGATCCAGATGAGACGCCACAGAACGTGGCGTCTCATCAGGATCCAAACTGTTTGCTATTCTGATAGTGGTCTTAGAATTTTTTTTGAAGAAAATGATAATTTTAGAAATTCAGCAGACAACATTTTAGCAGACGACAAATTTTCCAGCATGCAAAGGGTTAAACAGTAATAAGGCTGTTTTGCTGGTATTCTTTATATTCAATTTTAAGAATGGCAATCAACCAAATGTGTTGGAATGTATTTTGCTGTAGATGAGAATATATATAACTTTGCTGTTAACAGTATAGAACATGGTAACCTAGACATGGGCAGTAGCTCATTTTTGAAATTTTTTATTGATGGCAGCATTTACTAATTTTTGTATTTTAACACAAAGTAATCAAAATAATCATGCTTTGATAGTGTGGAAATGTTTTATATTATTTGTATTTATTAAATACTCAACTGCCAAAAATCTGTATTTTATTTTATACTTAAAATCACATGAGTAACATGTTATAATGTTGTTGATAGCTCCGGCAATCCTAGTATTGATAATTTACATATTTTATTTTAAAAAAGTCCAATTGGGAGCCTAGAAATCTATGTATACTATATTTAAACTTATAAATAGTTTTACATATTTAAGGTATAAATGGGTTGTTTTGGTTCTAGGCCCATCTAAATTTCTTCTTGAAATTTCTTTCTTGTTATCATACCTAGTGATTTGTAAATAAACGACTTGATACATGTTTCTTTTTGTTGTAAGGGGGTAAATACAATATAGACCTTCTACATTATACAATATTTAGCACAACTTGGTTTTACATAGATACTTGTAAGGAAAGATCTAGTTTATTCAGAAAGTCATTTTGTTTAAGGTTCTAGGTTTGAACGCAGCGTTAAGGTCTTCGCAAAATAATGAAAACTACACCGGTAAGTGCAATTTCATAAATTATAAACTACGTAATGCTAGGTCAATGTATTCTTAAATTCTGAACACTACGAGTTTTTTTATCCCCCTCCCAAGGGAGGCAAAGAATTTCTACCTTGTCCGTCAGTCAGTCCGTCAGGCCAAGTTGAATAACCAGGCAAATCTCACCAAGCTTTTTTACCGTCCGATCGGATGTCCGTCCAAAAATTCTGGTATCCGCCATAACGTTGCCACTAATGGTGGATTAAAACAAAACTTGGCATAAATGTAAACCACCATAAGACTATGTGTCGCGTGTAACACCCGTCTTCCTACCTCAAAGGTCAATGTCATACTTACAGGTCGAAGGGCAACGATGGCCATAACACAGCTTAACGAAATCTTGTCTCAGCCATAACTTTACTATAATTATGGATTTGAAATAACTTGGCACAAATGTTAACTTTCATAAGAAGATGTGTCGCGTGAAACGCCTCTCCTTTACCTCGCAGGCCAAGGTCACACTTAGAGGACAAAANGGGGGGCATGCGTTTCACATGTGTTGTTATTTGTTGATCTGATATAGGGGTATCGCATAGACATTCATTTGTCCTAATGTCATATTTAGGATGAAACCATTATTTCCATTTTAACAGGACCAGATATAAAATCGAATGCGATCAATATTATGCAGTTGTCTCGGTCAGCAGATGGAGCGTGCACGTTGCAACAGGGACGAGAGTCACCGTAGAAGGTTATTCTTGAAGACTTCTCCGACGAATCGGCAAACGGAATGGTAATGGTCCGTAGCCGGATATTGGACTCACAACATTGTCTGAGGAGTGTTGGATAGGGAACTTCTGCGGGCGGCTCAGCTAATCCAGCGAGTAACGTCATCCCTCGAGTCGGACGTCCTCTCCCGCTGACTCCCAGAACTTAGAAGAATCGCCAAGCGGAATGGTTATTGTCCGTAGGTGGATAGTGGTTTCACGACATCGTCGTAAGAGGGACGGGGACAGCGAGGCAGCGTAGGGGACGGACGGGGCGGACCTTGAGCAGCAATGCAGACCTGGACTTCGAGAGAGTGGCCCCATGAAGATAATCGAAGTGTCCCAGGACGTGCTGGGGAAACCGTTCTGGGGTTCGGGTCGACGGCTGGTGGATCAAAATTATTTCTTTGGTGAATTCCCGGGAAGCCGGGGTAAATTTGACCTACTTTGGCTCAAAATGAAATATTCCCCCCTGAAACGTCACAGGGGTAGGTCTGCACATAATGTAGTGGTGAAGACTCAGCGATGACCTGTAAATAAGCTCTGAAATACACACATTATGCAGCTGTGTGACCCCTTTTCTAGTCGTATATTAAATTTGAAAAAAAAAATGGTTTCGAATTTAGGACCGTTGATTTACAAATAACTCGACGTGCATTTACCGTCTGTGTCATTCATTTCGGAAAGGAAATGTACTCGAAAACAGGAACATCTTGTCAAACAAGCTCTGATTAATCAAAGAAGCATTCATTCAAGCACAGAAAACATACAGTTCTAAGTGTTTAATCATGACGTGGTCGACTCATTGACAGGAAAATGTGACGCACGGGAAATGTATGATTGATTTAACTGAATCAACAGATGAACGGAAGCACTGAAATTGCTATGTATAAACATACGATAAGTCAATAGCAATATTAATCTTACTGTATGTGGGTGTGCAAACTTCTAATACGCATAGTGTCCGAAAACAAGCGATAACGAATATGTAGTTCAGCAGCGTTAATTCTCATATGTCAACATTTCGGTATTCGATCAATAACACATCAGCAGCCCTTCAGCACGATCGCTAATAATTCAGGAGCAAATTCTGTACCGTTGGCATCATTCCGTGTCCCATCCGGCTCATTCGGCTTAGTGTCGTGTGGTTACATTACGGTGGCATAGAGGTGACATTCACTCCTCTTTTTTTTATTGCATCCCTCTTTTTTTAAATTGCACTCCTCCTTTTTCTATATCGTTCCCACGACATACTAACTCGAGGGAACGACTTACTTACTCGTGGGAACGAGTCAGCTATGTCGTGGGAACGACTTACTAAGTCGAGGGAAGTCGTTCCCTCGACTTAGTAAGTCGTTTCCACGACATAGCTTACTTGTTTTCCCCTCTTTTGTTTAATGCAGCACTCCTTTATTTACTGCACCGCTCTTTTTTTCAAAGCACTCCTCTTTTTTTCAGTTTTTCACTCCTCTTTTTTTCTATCTCGTTATCTCGACTTAATACGTCGTTCCCACGACCTAGCTTACTCGTTCCCACGAGTTAGTAAGTCGTATCCTCGAGTAAGTATACATGTCGTGGGTACGTAACTTCTATATGCCTCCGTATAACATGGGTAAACCGCACTTCAACTTAAACGACACGGCAAATACATGCCGAACACGACTAGATTGCAAAGGTATCCTGAAAAGTCCCCGAAATGAGACTTGCTTATATCGTCAACCTAAACACAAAGCGTTTGATCAGTAGTCGACAACAGTCTTAGCAAAAAAAAACAGTATCTAATGAGATAATAATAACAACTATTCATGAAATGAATTTTCGACTGGAATACAAGTACAATGTTTTTGAACATGTAAGCAACTCTTTTCATGTAAGGGTCGTCTAAAATTGTATTATTTTTTAATATTCATCAACGATTTATGTTTTTTCAAACTCAACAGAGATCGTATACAATACATAGTTGGGTTATTATCTAGGACATGGTCACGTACCAATGCGCACTGTTTACATCTATATTTAGATAGCACACTACAATGTTGATAGCGTGTTTACGTTGGATATATAGGTCATGATATCTATAGGATCGTACATGTTACCATCTTTCAACGGTCTGATAACGGGACTGGGGGCCATGTTCGACCTGTGTATTGTGGGGGCAGGGATGATAGGATCCGCGGCGGCAAGACACGCCTCTCTGATCCCAGGGGTCAAGATCTGTCTCGTGGGACCTTCGGAACCGCAGGTTGGTGGAGAACTTTGTACTGTTTTGTGTAATTAAAGGCTCAGTGTAAGGATTGTCTGGCCCCTGTCTTTCTTCATAATCTTTTTTACTAGCTGACTCGGTAGTTTACGCACACAGTTTTCTCTGCGTGTGTGGCTGGATGGGTGGGAGAGGTGTACAGTTAAACAGCCCCAAGTAAAAACGGTTTCAACAAAAGTTTAAACGCCCCCAACCGAATTCGATGTATTGATTGGAAACAAATACAAGATATTATGTTATTTTAAACTTCCACATGCTTTTCATGTCCTTCAATATTGGTTTGCAATCTGTATGTCTTCCAGACTAACGATTTCGACCCCGATAGCGTAACGATCATCTGTCGCTGAATTGTTTGAACCGGGAAGTAAATGCTAGATTTCCATCTCTTTCATAGTGATTTTATATTTCACATTTTCTTATAATCATCACTAGAACAAGGCCAGTGTAGATCACGGTATATTCGGCGCCCACTACGATGAAGGGCGGATCACTCGCTGCTCGGACCCGGACCCTGTGTGGGCCACCCTGGCTCAGGAATCCATCAAGCGCTATAGGGACATAGAACGGGCCTCAGGTGCGTAACGTTTAATACAAACGGCTTATAATTACTATGCAAATTGATCGGTTTATAGTGTATTCGGATGGGTTTTTTATTGGAATGGTTTTGTTATCCATTTATATCTTTATTAACTGTTATATAACGATACTGTGGAATTTGATAGTACTGTAATTCTCATTAGAAACCATTTACATTAATTAAAGGTCCTTCATAAAATAGTTTGAAACAGTGAGTGACCATTTTTACAAACATCAAGCGAAAGACACCATCTTTTGATGAGAACAAATACAACATTCAAACAATTATCTCTCGTACACCGGATCAGTGTCGTTCCCACATCAATTTGAAGCACATGAAAATCTAGTTCACATTGTTCGCAGAAATGGCGAGATTGCGGGCTTATCTCACAGTTTACTGATTAAGATGACAAACAAGAGATCTCTTTACTGTTTATGATCGAGGAGTTTAATGTTTCCAGGGATCTCTTTCTATTCTGAGGTGGGAGCACTCATGGTCGGCAAGACCGATACCTCATACATCACAAGCGTTTTCCAAGTCGCTGATGAGCAGAACATTCCATCCAAACGTCTCAACAGCGCTGAGTTGGGGAAACAATTCCCTTTGTTTGATTTTAATAGGTCAGACATCGGACTTTTCGAGCCTCAAAATGCCGGACACATAAGCCCTCGAAAACTTGTCCAAGCGCAGAAGATGCTCGCTATGAATCATGGGTGCACATACATTGATGACGTAGTCACTAAAGTACACAGAACTGTTAGTAAAAGCGGGGAATACGTCATGAATGTGAGGACAAAAAGTGGAGATACGTCGATTATGTGCAAGAAGGTGTTATTGGCCACGGGCGCGTTTACAGAGTTCAATGCGTTACTGCCCGGTATAAAGGTTGACCAGGTGCTGTGTCCACTCACGGTGTCTTTGGTCGAGGTCAGCAAAGAGCAAGCTGAAACACAACTCAAGTATTACCAATAACACGTTTGTCTTTAAGATCTTCGAAGTTAATGATTTATTTGTAATTAACTTTCAATTACATTAATAATTAAATTAATGTCGTGTATTGCATTACTCGATCCAATTATTTGATCGAGTCATACATTCGTTAAAATCGTTCTATCTTTCCTTGGACTATTACACTAGGAAATACATGTACATATTTCTACAACTTTGAGGAAAAGTATATACATGTGTACCTCTATAAAATATGTAAAATATTTAGTTATTATTTGCTGTGTTTTATTATCTTTTTTTGTTTCCATGAAACGGTACATAAACCTTTCCATGCAATCGCGCTAAAATAAAAATTATATAAATGGACTTTCTGAAGGTGCATGCCATGCGTGATCTACCGCGGGGACGGTCACCATTCCTGGCACAAGGTTAGCCCCAGTGGCGAGGACCAGGGTGTTGGTTTCTACATGCTCCCACCCATCAAGTACCCGGATGGTAAGTATACGTACCGGTAATGTACTTGTTCTCATTATTTTAGTTCACCTCAACACAGCTATTGGTATTGGGGGGCTCTCCTGCGTCGTTCACCTGCGGTCAACAATTCGACCGTGTTCCCGTTTAAGACAAAATTAATATAAAGCTTGACCTAAACGTATACAGTTTTTGCGTGATTTTAACATCTCTGTTGAAATCGAAAAAAAGGCCAAATTAACCCATAGAGAAATTGACTTTTTATAATACAAATGCAGGAAAGGCATTTTCCTAATTTATTCGCTACATTTTTATGGAATATTAACCAAATGTGCACGTCTATGTCAATGCGTTATGTCTCAGTAATACCCAAAAATGAGCAAAGTTGGACAGCAAACACTCATATGTTAAGTACTTGTTTGAAAAACTACCTCTTTGCCAGAAAAAAAGAAAACATTGCCTCTTTTCGTTTATACTGATTTAATTTGCCTTCCAATCTTGACCAAACTTTCACAATTACTTAGTGACCGAGATATAACATCAAAACAATGGAATATGTTGGGCCACAAACACGGGGGTAATGGCAATTGCAGATATTGCATAGAGACTTTTTTTGCCATTCCATCTTCATTTCTTTCACTTGCCAAATCCTGGTTGAATTTCGACTTGCTAAGGGCCTAAACACTGACAATTTCGCATATAATGTGAAAATTTAAACAACAAATGGACTGGCTGCACGGCAGGGTATTTCGTTGCAAACATTTTGATTAAACTTGCGGAAGTATCCTCAAGAACTGCAGCATAAACACAGTTCGTCCGAAATTCCTTGGTTCAAGTGATTTCAATGCTCCTTAGGAAAAAATAAGGAAATTCTTTAAGCTCATACAATTCCGTAAGTGTTTAGCTAGTTCTAAAGTATATGCGTATGATTACATTAACATATCTCAAGCTGGTCAAAGTAATTCTTAGATGGTGATTATGTTTGCCTATTTTAAGCAAAAAAGCACCGGATCTCGCATAGAAAATTAAACTCAAATTTAATTTAAGTTACGATTTCCTTAACAAGCTTTGTGAACGAACATGCTGCGTTTAAATACATGTAAAAAAACGATAAACATTAAAAGTGTAATACAAGGCATTCGTCTTGAAAATGTATTGTATACTATACTTCTAGGTAGGTACTACATAAAAATGGGCTATGATCACGGCACGGCTCTTAAACGTCTGGAAGGCCCGGAAGACGTGAAAGAGTGGTTTCGGAACGGGAACCATCAACTGGCCGAACAAACCGCTTTACTGGTCAAATCTCTCTTTAAAGGTAGGTGGACTTGCCCCTACACTTCATCCGTTCGTGTTTGTATTTGCTGATCGCCTCTGTTGCGTTGAAATTGGTAAATCCTAATTGTAGCTGCGATATTAAATTATCTTTGTCTATCGGTGCATTCGGAAAATAGCAAATTATGCTATAATTTAGCAAATTCAATTAGTTGCTATGATTTTCATATGTATTGTTTTATCAATTTAATATTTAATTTATAACTAAATATATTCACTAATATTTATGAATCTCGCCATCAAACTGCGCCATTAATTAAGACTTTCACCGAATCCCTTTTCTGCCAATAAGAATATGACAATTTGTATTTTGCGATTATTTCGTTGTAATTCATATGTCAGCATCTTTCTCTCTCGCAATATAGGTGTCCCGATGTCAAGTTGGCACGGTGATAGCTGCGTCGCAGAAGAAACACCCACAAACCGCCCTTACATCGACATGATACACGCCCAGCTGGGGGTAGCCATTGGCGGGAACGGCTATGCTGCAAAAAGCAGCGACGAGATTGGTCGAATTGCGGCAATGATGGTGCTACGCGAATGGGACTCACCCCTACCACATGACGTTTTTCATTTGAAAACGATAACAACTGGAAAACCAACAATGACAAAGTCGATGATTTGAATTGTTAAAATTCGGGGTCTCGGATTTTATAAGAAGCTGATAGAAAAATGTTGAATGAATGTTGATATTACACACTTTGTGGCAATAACAATATTTATTCAATGCATTCTTGTGGTTTTGTTGGGAAATATAAGTGATTTAAAACTGTGAAAAATAACAGTGAAACTTATCGATAATAATGACGTAATTATTCCCGCGAAATTCTGCATTTTAACCCTTTTAAAATTTAAGCAAACGGTGTCTTCAAATTACTAAATATGATGTCATTTATATGAAAACATAAGATATCCTTTGTGAGAATAGTGAAATATCGTAGTTTTGATCCTTTTAAGGACTTCTTTTAGAGTTTTATATAGACGTAGTTAAACTAATGTTGGTTTTCTGTTCTGTTCTGTTCATGTAATTAAATTTGTATGGAACTCTTATAAATGTTACAGTGTGGTATATAAGGAGATAATCTTAAGAGACATTGAACTTCACTTTTTAACCAACTGGGAGACTGTCGACGAGTAGGACGACAATCTCAGGAGCACTTAACGAACAAAATGTAAGAAACAATCCGTAATGCTTGCAAGTTATCACTCCATTAAGAGACAAGTACCCGATCCGAAGACCGTCTCGTAATTGGTGAATAACGTGACAATATACCAATTATTAGTACCAGTATGCAGACAGGAATGCCCCATGGGGAGAAGATAAACTTGCCTAAAACTAGGCTAAGACAACAAAATTGCTGACATGTGTCAAGTAAAATCAAGGAAGTGTGTGTGTATTAGCCACTGCTAAATGCTAATATATCATAGCAAAACGCGGCACCTTAGGAACGCGAAACGGTATCCGCCTCATCTCGGTTTATCGGTAATACTGTAGCGCGTCCGATGTTTAGTGTTAGCTGAAGGATTATATCCATATGATACGCGCTCTGAGAAAATGGGATTGAATGACGTGCGTTAAGTGTCATCCCAGATAAACATATGCAGTCCGCACAGGCTTATCAGGGACGACACGTTCCGCTTTTATTGTGTTTTTCGTTTAAAGAAAGACTCTTGACGAAAATCAAGTTTAGGCGGAAAGTGTTGTCCCTGATTAGCCTGGGCGGACTGCGCAGGCTAATCTGGGACGACACTTTACGCACATGCATTAAACCCCCTTTTCACAGAGCAAGGCTCATATCATCACCAAAATTATTACCATCACCATCAAATTCATCATCATTAGCATAATCATATGACTAGTACAACACTTTGGTATCAAACCTGTTCAAATGCCTTTAATTCGTGTTTATATAACACATATTCATGTTGGGTTTCTATGCTATTACTATGTTGTATATAAGGTATGTACCGGTACTGCATGTTTGCAAATCGCGTTTGACACCATGAAAAAATAAGCATGTTTCAAACTAATGCAATATCCTAAACAATACAGAGACGATACATATAATGTTGATAATTATGATGCCTTGATGATGATATTGTTGTTGTTACTGTTGTTGAAGATTATGATGAGGAGGAGTATGATTTCAATGAGAAAGATGTTGAGGATTATAATGACAACAACAGCAACGCACATAGCTGTTTAACACAACAGTGTAGTTAACACAAAAATACAGTGTTAAACATAACTGACAAGATATTTTATCATTTAGTGTTTACAAAATGCTCTGATAAACAAATGTGTTTACGTTTACCTTAGCCTTATTAAAGTATCACGTACATGTAGGTATATGTCAGGTGAAATGATAGCTTGTTTAAACTGGATGTGTTAAAGAGCTCAAGTATATTTATCAAATTTCAACGGACTGTATATTAGACTTTGGGCCATGTTCGACCTGTGTATTGTGGGGGCGGGGATGATGGGGTCCGCGGCGGCCAGACACGCCTCCCTGATCCCGGGGGTCAAGATATGTTTGGTGGGACCATCGGAGCCGCAGGTGGGTGGAGAATTGTGTACTGATTTAGTCTGTATAATGACGCGGGCTGAACATTTTGTGACATTTATTATATAGGACTACAATTACTCAATGCGACCTAATCGCTTTCAAAAGTACTCGTATAACAATATTCGCACAGCGCTTTTAAGGAATGTGCCGATGTTATCTGTTGATTGTAATTGATGATGCAGCTGCTGATGATGGTGATAATGATTTTTTTATGATAACACTAAGATCATCTGAAGAGATAGAATCTAGTAATTGAAAGATACTTATTAAGTGATCATCATTCATAATTAGAAGATACTTAGTGCTAATTAGGAGATGCAATGAGAGAGTATCTTCGTATAACAATAAATCGTAATACATAAATTGCACGTTTTGTTATGATGTATACACTGTCCTCATGCACTAGAACAAGGCCAGTGTTGATCACGGTATATTTGGCGCCCACTACGATGAAGGGCGGATCACACGCTGCTCGGACCCTGATCCTGTATGGGCGACGCTGGCTCAGGAATCCATCAAGCGCTATAGGGACATAGAACGAGCCTCAGGTGGTTAATGAATTCAATAAGCTTCTTTTGTATCGACATAACAACCAATATAACGCAAAACATATGTAAAATTTTATGTCTTTTACACATTAATACGAGTAATTTACACGATTGACTGTTTAAATTACGACTAAAGCCACTGGATTTCTGTTATTGCTATTAATGTATGAGATTTATCTTTTTCAGAAAGGAAATGATGCAAACTTAAAACAAATAAACAGCAAACCATCCAATTTGTTAACTGTTCAGAGGAGTTTCTAGTTGTAGTCCGATACAGATGTCTTAGCAGGCTCATGCAACTATTGCTTTCTAGAGCGAATCATTTCTTTAATATAATAGTATATGAAGTTCTTCACAATCATGATATGCCTTGTTACGATGTTACAGATAAATAACGAATGGTAACGTTTTGAACATGTTTAATCAATCTATCGTATTTTGGTTAAACAACGTTTTCAACGTCAAGTGACGTCGCGTCATTTCACAACGTTTAGGATGTATGAGCTTGATTTTGTAAATGAAAGACTATGCTTTATTAAAAAAATATAACAATGGCAATGTACCGATCAAAATATATTTTTTGAACTCGATTATGGAATGAAAATAAATTATTGTCAGATGCTACGTTATATAAATTGTAAGTGAAACAAATCCAGTGTGTTAGCTTTAAATATGTTTAAGCACCAATTTAAATCAATTGGTTTACTCAGATGAAATTCTTAATCAACAAAAACGTTCTGTCAAGAACTAATTGTTGTTTACAAGGCCTTTATCTTTGTCTCGTGCTTATTTATGTGATTGAGGTATACTAATTGGTTCAATTCAATGTCGCCTTGAGCATGTACCGTTAATGCAATAGAACAAATACTACTATTTTCAGGAATCTCTTTTTATTCTGAGGTGGGAGCACTTATGGTCGGCAAGGCCGATACTCCTTACATTGCAAACGTATTCGATGTTGCCAAGGAACAGAATATTACAGCAAGGCGTCTGAACAGCGCGGAGTTGCAGGAACAATTCCCTTACATCCAGTTCAACAGTTCTGACGAAGGGCTTTTCGAGTATCAGAACGCCGGACACATAAGCCCGCGAAAACTTGTCCAGGCGCAGAAGATGCTCGCTATGAAAAATGGGTGCACATACATTGATGACGTAGTCACCAAAGTACACAGGTCTGTTGGTAAGGACGGGGAATACGTCATGACTGTTGAGACGAAAGATAGCGATGCGACAATAATGTGCAAAAAGGTGCTTTTGGCCACGGGCGCGTTTACAGAGTTCAATGCGTTGCTGCCCGGTATAAAGGTTGACCAGGTGTTGTGTCCACTCACGGTGTCCTTGGTGGAGGTCAGCAGAGAGCAAGCGGAGCAGCAACTCAAGTATGACCAATAACAAAACACATAGTTTAGTTCTTCACATTAAATAATAATTATGTAGAATAACGACTAAAGACTGTTAAATACTCATTTTCGCAACGCATAGTTTAATTTTCAATATACAATACACGCATTACCGGTATGCATTGGTTTAAACAATTCATCATTTTAACAATTCTGTTTCACTCACTACCACCGTTAACTTCATAGCATACACATATGATGACATGTTTAGTATATATTTTACATATTTTGTTTTTTCTTATAATGAGTAAATTATCTCATCGAAGTTTGTAGAATAAAAATATTTATTGGTTTATTTAAAAGAAATGAGTGTATGTAGATGGACATGATTTAACCTAACATTTGTGCATTTACTTTGATAAAGTTGTCTCCGATACAATTGTTACCGCTATTTAGAAAATGAACTTTTTGTTTTGAAGGTCTATGCCTTCCGTGATCTATCGGGGTGACGGTCACGCGTCCTGGCACCGGGACTTCCCTAGATACGAGGACAACGGGGTGGGCTACTACATGCTCCCACCAATAAAGTACCCGGATGGTAAGTACAGTAGAGGTGTTCCTCTAAAAACTAGTCCAAAGTAATGTACCCAGGTATATACCACATCATTTTTTATTTTCTGATTTGACGTGTACTCCGTCATTTTATGACACCTTTTCCATCATTTCAATTATCGTTAAAAACTGTCATATTAGGTTTTGTATACTGGTAGTGTATAACATTAACAATACATGTAATCACTAAAAAAAATATAGGAGCTTTAATATATAGTTTTGTCGTTCTTTATCAAGAATTCAGTTGTGTTTTTTTTCCTGCCAGATAAACGCCCACTCAGATGCTTAATTTAACAAGAGTTTTGTTATAATAAAATATATTATGTGGAGTACTTTTGATAATCAGCGGGGAATTAATCGTAAGAATGGACACACATGAGTTGATAAATATAAGATTTGGTTAAGGGGTCAAGGTTCATCTTCTATCATCTAATTTGCTAAGAAATTGCCACGAAATGCACATATTTTATTAATATTTATCACTTAAAAAAACATCCCATTTATTTCTTAACACCAATACTTTTAGTTTTATCGGAGCTTTATTCATCACATTTATTCTATACAACTAGGACGTTACTACTTAAAGTTGGGACATTTTCACGGTACGGTCCTAAGACGTCTCGAGGGACCGATGGACGTGAAGGAGTGGTTTCTGAATGGAGATCGTAAACTGGCCGAGCAAACCGCCGCATTGATCAAGTCGCTCTTTAAAGGTCGATGAACTGAACCATATACTAGGTTTACTGTGTCATTGAAGCGTTTTAATTATCTATACAAACCATTGCGCGTTTTTTTTTTGGGTTTTGAAGGTAAGTTATCATATTTGAAATACTAATTAGCACCAGCGTTACAATTGTAGTATACAGTGATCCCTTTTTCTTCCTCAGTGCAAAGTGAAATTAGTAATTAAAACAAGCATTACCACTACGTGTTGATTTTCTCAGAAAACAAGAGTTTTACCTCACTGTTTGTACTTAAACTCACTGTGCGAATTATATTTGTGCATTTCTTTGATTGAAGGTGTACCGATGTTACGTTGGCATGGTGACAGCTGTGTTGTCGTGGAAACACCAACAAACCGCCCTTACATCGACATGATACACACCCAGCTGGGTGTAGCCATTGGCGGGAACGGCTATGCTGCAAAAAGCAGCGACGAGATTGGTCGCATTGCGGCCATGATGATGTTACGTGAATGGGACTCACCCATACCACGTGACGTTTTCCAATTGAAAACGATTACATCTGGAAAACCAACAATCACAAAGTCGAGGATTTGATTTGATGGCATATTATTTGAAAGAAAGTTATAGAACAAATATTGAATTAATGTTTATAGTTAGCATGGTACTCGTATAGCAAAAACAAATGTAAACAACACAATCTGTAAAGATATATTATTATTAAGTTAGTGCATAGCGAATGAACTGTTCCAATATTCAGATGCGTAATTGGCTAATGCTTATTTACAAATCCACTGGTTATTCGTAAAAAAAAGACAGCAAGCATATTCAGTCTCATGTACGTGTACGAATTGCTTAGAGTATTATACTTGTTAGTAGTTGTAGAGGGGAAACATGTTTTGTTGACTATATTTTGATACGGGAAGTTCAGAGTCTAATCATCAGTAATCTATTGTTTAATTATGCTCTGTTGGCAACACCGAGTCAAGTCTAGTCAGTTTTATTGGTAAACACATTAGTACATAGCCAAATAACATACATAAGACATGTAATGACGGTGTAAATAAATGCATATTCAAATATTCAACAATGGTGATGAAGGACATGACATAACAATTAATGGTTGTGTGGATGTTGACAAAAGCAAAAAAAAATAAAATAAACATATATACATAAATAATACTAATTGTGACTAGATCTTAAATCAAAGGCCATCCTAGTAAATTTAGCAAGGTTAATTAATGTCTTCCTGTTCGAAGTAGACATAAGTTGCTTACATTTTATAATAGAAGGCCAGCGTAGATAATATTTATGTAACAACAGTTTTCTTAAATCTCAATACAATGGACAAATTAACCATTAATGTGACAACAGTGGAAAACATCGTCAACTACAAAAAACACAAACAACTGATTCTGATCAGTGCTCTTCATTCGATCAGTTTCTGCAACATGAATACATCTACCTGCACATTTTAAACAGTTTTTATGTGTGGCAGAATAAATGCCTTATACGAGAGACCTGTGAGTACTATCCAGCTAGCTACAGAGCTCGTACGATCGAGAGAAGTTCACTTTTTTTGTATTTGTACTTTATAATTAGATTAACATTTTCTTAAAGCGTGCAAGTACTATCCAGCTAGCTACAGAGCTCGTACGATCGAGAGAAGTTCACTTTTTTTGTATTTGTACTTTATAATTAGATTAACATTTTCTTAAAGCGTGCAAGTAAATAACTTATAAACATAAATTGACCTTTCGCAACACAGGTAGACATACTTTGTAAAATAATAATCATGATTANCAACAATAAACATATATACATCAATAATACTAATTGTGACTAGATCTTGAATCAAAGGCCATTCTAGTAAATTTAGCAAGGTTAATTAATGTCTTCCTATTCGAAGTAAACATAAGTTTTTTTACATTTTAAAATAGACGGCCAGCGTAGATAATATTTATGTAAAAACAGGTTTCTTAAAACTCTATACAATGGACAAATTAACCATTAATGTGACAACAGTGGAAAACATCGTCACCTACAAAAAACACAAACAACTGATTCTGATCAGTCATTCGATCAGTTTCTGCAACATGAATACATCTACCTGCACATTTTAAACAGTTTTCATGTGTGGCAGAATAAATGCCTTATACAAGAGACCTGTGAGTACTATCCCGCTAGCTACAGAGCTCGTACGATCGAGAGAAGTTGACTTTTTTGTATGTGTACTTTAAAATTAGATTAACATTTTCTTAAAGCGTACAAGTAAATAACTTATAAACATAAATTGACCTTACGCAACACAGGTAGACATACTTTGTAAAATAATAATAATGATTAGTAAGTAAGCTATTAGGATCGAACTTTCTAACCAAACTTATGAGTTATAACAGTTTTTAACGTACACATTTTTTTCTTCTAATTCGTGGGAAATGCAAAGTTTCTAATGATAACCTGGGGAAGGACAGACAATAATAGTGGTCTGCATAATATATACGTTCCTGTTTCCCCACAGAAGAAATTCATGTGAAATTCTAAAAATCCGGCGCTGAATTATGATATGTAATTGAAAATAACAGTTTCTTAAATGGAATGTCACACTTATAAGTCTCCCGAACACTCTCCATTAACATTCGTTCTCCTGGTGTTATTCTTTGCAATATGAGAATGTCGCGAGAAAAAAAACACTTTTACATATGTAGACAATTTTCATAATATCTCATCCAAATATAATAACCAGCCAGATCGATTGAAGCACTTAAGAATCAAGGCACATGAATTATAAACAAAATAGCGGTTGTGAGTCGGATCACTATGAAACTGTGTGATGATAATTGTGGGCATACTATCTCAACCAAGTTCGATAACTAGCCAGATTGCTTGAAGCACTTCTGAGTGATGGTCCTTGAATTAAAAAAGAGGTCAAATTAACTTTTTACTCTCTTGAACATAGGCAGTTACAATCGGATTAACAAGATAAACGTCTCAAACAAAATGGCTATTGCACCAATGGTAAAATGACTAGCAATACAGATCGCACATTGCATACTTTGATACAACTTGACAATAATAGAAATGTTCGTTTAAGATGTATTGGTATTATGATAAGAGCTTCCGTCCAAAGAGAGATATTTAACTACACCAAATACGATAATTGATTTGCTAATGCTTCAAATTTCCCGACTTATCAACCGGAGCAATTTCATTGACCGACACGCCAAGGTAATAGTGCGTTATCCGAAGGGTGAGAACACCGTGTAGACCGATGTGTCAGGCCAAAATTAATTGCAAAATAAGATAGAAATAAGTAAAACAAATACACCAGTAACAGGTTCTGGAACAAACTGAGTAATGCAAAAGAGGCATTGCCACGTATTTAGCAAATCATTTTTAAATGATACATTTATAAAGTATGTGTCTACTGAGGACGACAATATATTTAATATTTATGTCAGTAGACCGATAGCATGTCAGTAATGGCTATTTTAATGCGTCTTTTTTTTAAACAGATCTAGTCATCGTATATAACTTAACGTACAATTCCTCACAAGACCCATTATAGCGCGTCACATGGTTGGCAATTATATCCCTTCCTTTATAACCTAATGCCAAGGACTCGCTTAGCAACTTGTCTTGATAATAGCACGGTACATTTGATAGATATTCACCAACCAATTGCAGCTTGGACGCGTCTGTTTGGTTGGCTGCTCATTTCAAATGTCCGATTCCCGGGCAGCAACAAGTCTGGACATTAACATGTTAGCGGCTGTTGCAGATGGAAATATATAATACACTGTCCCTTTCAGTATGCTACTTAATCATGACTTGTTGCCTCATTTCGAAGATTTTCTTATAAGACTACGTAGGTTGTCTGATTGAATGTCTTCGGTATGTTGAGTTGGATCGTTGCGAGTTATCTGTAATTAAAGAAGCAACAAGTAAGTTCATCTGTGTTATAGTTACCACCAACGTAAATATAGATTGCTGCATATTTATCACATTTACAGTTATAGAATTCACGAGAAAAATTCACCTTCTTCTTCTATTATATTCTATTATCTATTTAAATATTATATTTCAGCACATTTAACAAGAATACATTATTTACTTATTAATTACGTTTGTATCTATTTAATGTGTATTTCTATGTTGGAATTTATTTATTGAACAAGCTTGCAAATTCAATGACTTGTGTACAAAAAAGGCACGACTATCATCATTATAACTTCTTTGTTCAAAAGTTTATCCAAATTGAGCGAGATTAGACGATCTAACATTCGTTTCAAACGCACGGCAGTTTTTATCGAGATTTGTTTTAACAAATGCATTTTACCTGATGCTTGTGCAATTCGAGGTTTTTAATACAATTTGGGAAAAAGAATAACAAATTATTGTTTTCAACATCATGTATGAAATTTATTTATCCCTACAAAACAGGGAGACAGGAGAGAAACGTTTTAAGCATCATGTATATAATGTCATTGTCCATCCATATATGCGGAAAATGAGAGAAATTCATAGTTTTTATCATCGTGTATATATTTTACTTGTCTTTTCAAATCTGGATAAGAAGGAAAAAATCATACTGCATGAAGTGTCTCCCCACAGATGCAATGCGTATGTTATTCAAAAGGTCGGACGCCCCATTATTGTATCTAATTGGAAATAACACTTTCCTGAATTGATTATTACACGTAAATGNATATAGTTATCGTCTATAACTAAACGTACGATTCATCACAATATCCATTATAGCGCATCACATGGTCGGTAATTATATCCCTTCCTTTAAGCCCTAATACACCATGACGTGCTGAACGATGTGTCAAGTCTTGATAATAGCACGGTACATTTGATAGATATTCACTAACTTAATTGCAGCTGGGACTCGTCTGTTTGGTTGGCTGCTCATTTCAAATGACCGAATCCCGGCAGCAACAATTCTTGAAATTAACATATGAGCGACCGGTGCAGATGGAAATATTTAATACACTGTCCCCTTCAGTATGCTTATATTGTCTGTTAAAATATTATATTTTAACACATTAAACAAGAATATGTCATTTTTGTATTTATTACTTATATATCTATATTTAACACATTTACGCACTTTCCATTGTTAAATTTAACAATATATTTCAAAGGACGTTTGTATCCACATATACCTATTGCGATCTCATGCAATATACAAATTATAATGCACATACAATAAATAGTGATGTAGGTCATTATGCCCCCCTCCGAAGAAGAGGGGGTATATTGTTAAACTAGATGTCGGTCGGTCGGTCTGTCGGTCTGTCGGTCTGTCGGTAGACCAGTTCGTTTCCGATCAATAACTTGTGAACGAATTGACCGATTGGCTTGATACTTCACATTTGCATTAACCTTGGACCGTAGATGACCCATATTGAAATTGGGGTCACTAGGTCAAAGGTCAAGGTCACTGTCACAATAAGTGTGAACTTCGTTTTCGATCAATAACTCGTCAACGCATTGACCGATTGGCTTGATACTGCACATGCGCATTGGCCTTAGACAGTAGATGACCCCTATTAAAATTGGGGTCACTAGTTCAAAGATCAAGGTCATAGTGACATTAAGTGTTAAATTGGTTTTCGTTCGATATGTCATCAAAGGTCAGTTTTGTTGCAAATAATCCTGTGTCAAGGCTTTGTTTGTATGGGGAGGGGGCATATGTCTCCGACCGCGGGACTCTTGTTTTTAATTTAGTTTATTATTTAAATTTGATATATTTAACAGTAATTGTTTTAATTTGATTTCTATGTGAGAATTTATTTACTGAACTAGTTTAAAAATCCAATGACTTTGGCATAAGAAGTGCTCACCTTGACGCTACATAATTATACCATCTTTGTTCGAAAGCATATAAAATGAGTAGGATAAGAGAATCTAACATTCTGACCAATGATTTAGCAGTTTTTATCAAGCGAGATTTCTTTTACAAATGCATTTCTCATGATGCTGGTGCCATGCAAGGTATTTTAAAAAAAGGACAAAGAAGAGAAAATGATAGTTTTCAGCGTAATTTATTCAATTTCTTTTACACCTTTAAAACTGGGAAAAGGGAGAGAAAATCTTAGTTTTAAGCGACATTTATTCAATGTCCTTGTCCCTCAAAATATTCGGAAAATGAGAGAAAATCATATTTTTTAGCATCGTGTGTATAATTTACTCGTCTCTCAAACACTGGACTACGGATGGATCATCATAGTGCTCAGCATCATATATATACTGTCCTCGTTTCCCTACAGAGGCAATGCGTATGTTATTCCAACGGTTGGGCGCCCCATTATGGTATCTAATTGAAAATAATAGTTTCCTGCATTGGGTATTACACGTATATGTCTCTTGGAAGAATCAAATTAAAAATTCGTTTTGTCTGGTTTTAGTTGAGCAATGTAAAACTGTCGTGAAATGACATAAATCATTCTTGGATGTAGAATATTTGTTGTTAAAGAGTGTGCATTTTTTTTATAATATTAAATTGTACAAGAAATAAATACACAATTAAAACGAACAATTCCACTGAGTTATGGAAAGGATTGTTACTGCGCAGACCCCTGAAATATTGGTATTTTAGTTTTATTATTCCATAAACTTCCTAAGAAATTGCTCAGAAAAGGCATATCATATTTCTGCATATTACCCAAAGCCCACGAGTCAATCTTAAGATGATCATCTAATGGAAACAGATAATGTTTATTTAACATGAAGTGAGCATATTTGGTAAAGAATCGTGACGACCATCGAACACTGTTTGGCGTTTCATGTAGCCTTTGCGACTGCCCGCACTAAAATAAAACAACATTTTTAGTAATTGGAGCATTAATTATTTTCCATTAGGGTGCGACAGTCTAAGTGAAGATCTGGAAGTAGCGTCGTTGAATAGTCCATATTCAATCATCCAATTTAATTCTTCTAACTGCTCGAAAACATATATTTGGAAAACGTGAGTCATTTAATATATTTACAGTCGTGTTCTTATTAGTCTCAACGTTTCAGTTCGGTAGAGACATGTATAAGAGTCACGTTCAGTCAAATATATAAACGTTATCATGTATATGCTAGTTTGTTGTTTTTTGAAAACTGTTTTATACTTTTACATTTTAATGGACAGTTGAAACAAGTCATAGAAAACAATTAACATGAATTGCAGACTGCATAGTATAATTGCTGCCTTTATTAAAACCACACACGCAACGAAATAACGCTTGGATAACTCTTGCTTTAGAACGAACCGTTTCATAAGCCTTGTCGATGGTTCAAATACTAGCAATGGAAAACACACAATGTATATTTGCATGAGACGGACCTGAATCGCGATGAATGTTTACGTTGTCTCAGCATGATGAGCTGCTGTACAAACATAGCTATTTACATAGACTATACACGATCATTTGATGTTGTTCCAAAATCCACAGCTCATCAACCGGAGCCAATTTAGTGGCAGGCCCGCCTAGATAATACCAGAGGGTAAGAACAATTCATAGACTGATAATTCTTGCCGAAGATTATTGCAAATAAATACGGAATATTACGCTAGTCAATTGTTCCAAGAGTTTGTATCAGTCGAGTGGCTTGTGTGATGACGTATCACACGAGAGGCGGAGCCTCGAGTGTGATACGAAATAGTGCAAGCCACGAGACTGATACAAACACTTGGAACAATTGATTAGCGTAATATTCCTTTTATTATATACAACAACTAACGAAAACAGTTATAAATTGTATTTTTTTGCTTTAACAAAACTGACAAAACAATGACTAAAATGTGACGTCATTAAATGTGACGTCATTAAAATGTGACGTCATTAAATGGATCGAAGAAAGTAGTCCGGCTAGTATGGTAATACGGAATCGGAAACAGCGAGNAAAAAAAAAAAAAAAAAAAAAAAAAAAAAAAAATATCTACAATTGTGATTCAATATGTAAGTGTTTAGTTTTTAATTGTTGTAAACCAGTTATATTAAACGTCAAATTAATCACTGAGCACTGGTAAATTATGTACATTAGTGTTTGGTAATAAAAGTGTTAAGTATTTCATCGTTGTTAACAAGCGATATAATACTTCAATTTATTAACAACTGGTACATTATGTTCATTTCAAATTAAATGTCAATGAAACAATATATATTGTATAGGTGCAGCACGAACTATTCCTAAGTATATATTAAAATAATTTTAATAATGCGATGTTCTTATTCTAACTAGCTGTGCATGTAAAATCTTCGTAATTATATAGTTCGATACAACTCTTCCACGAGGGATAACATCAGGCAAACTATAGTTGTCGTTGCTTCAAACACATCCTGGCTCCAAACAAACTTTGTCGTAAAAACTATCTTCGATCATGCTATTAATACGATATCTTCGATCTTGCTATAAATGAGATGAGGCATTCTTCATCGTATGTTTGTTATTGAGGTCGTCGAAAAATCAACAATAAGAAAGTACGATCATATGGATATTTCTGTTAATGAGCATTAATCTGCGTTAATCTAAAATCATTCAGTTTTGGTTGATTCTTGCATACGTGTTTGCAAATAAAACTGCTGTCTACACCGACTTATGATTCAGAAATGGGATTTTGTTTATTTTAATGAAACATTTAGAAACGAGAGAACCCTAAGAATCATTGAATGCTCACTTGAAAAAATGTAGTTCAATGCTATAAACCCCTAGTTTGTGGCTAATTTTGACTACTGGGCCATAATAAGAGCATGTATGCAATGTAAGTCTATATAAACATTTAACATCACTCAGGGTGAAGCCATTTTTTACCACAGTGGCATAATTTGGACAAACACAGTAAAAGATCACTATCTGACGTTCCAAACAATTATTACAATGGGCGTTTTCTTTATCGAGAAGAACATGTTTTCAAACAAAATCAATAATAAAATATGTAACACCTGGAGCATGATCATTTTTGACCACAGGGACAAAGTTTGAACACACGTTGTAGAAGACCATTCTCTGATGTTACAAACTTTAAGGATGGGCTTTTTCAAAACATATTTTATTTTACTTATTTTCATATTTTCCAATGGGGGCATGGTCAGCCTTAAACAAAATGGCATGATATTGACACATTTTGTAAATGACTTCTAGATGGTGTTACATGCCTAATATTAAGAAATGGGATTTGCGGATTCAGACAAGAAGATTTTTCAACGGGTTTTCTTATATTAGTCAATATAAAACCGGTGAACACAGAGCGATGCCACTTTTGAATCCAGGGGCATAATTTAAACAAACTTTGTACAGGGCCGCTTAATGTTGCTTCATACCAATTATGCAAGCCATGGGGTTTCCTGTTTCAGCCAAGAATATTTCTTAACGTTTACCCTAAAGAAGTCAATTTAAAACTGATGAACCCCAGGGCGATCACAGTTTTGACCCCAAAGACATAATTTGAACCAACTGTTTATATGACGTCAAGAAGATACCTTATAAAAACAGAACGCCATGGGCTTTGACAAGACGATTGTTAAAGGCTTTCCCTATTTACGTTCATGTAAGTCATGTAAAAATGGTGACCACGTTTTAGTCCGATTTTGAGCACTGTGGCATAATTAAAACGAACTTTGTAGAGGATCTCTAATTGATGCAAAATATCAAATAGAAAGCCATTGGCTTTGCAGTTTCAGACACGAAGATGGTTTTAAGTATTCCGTTTAAGTTTATGTAAAAGATGTGACCACCGGGACGTGGCCAAATGTGAACATGGTTAAAAAAATTGTAGAGGACGTCTAGATGATGCTTCATATCATCAAATATGGATCCCTTCGACTTTGCGGTTTCATGTGAGGATATTTGTTTAAGGTTGTACATCTTTATAAAACTGGTGGTTCCTGGGGCGTTGCCATTTTTGCCCACATGGACTTGATTTGAACAACACTCTTTGGAGGACATTTGGCTTTCAATGTAAGACAATTGCGCCTCAGTGGCAAACAACTGTTATTCTGAGCCTGAACTGACTCTCAGATCCAGACAAGTGTAATTGACAATGATGTAAAGTGTCAGTCAACTGGCTATAAATGCCTCAGAGATGTCTCTGAGTCCCGGAAATCTGACTTTTAAGTCCCCGACAACTAGCTCGTGTTGCAAGACACCTACCTTATGCCTGACATTGGACAACATACTGGCAGTGCCAAAAAACTGAGTAACCTGAGTAACCTGAGATCCATATTGTTAAACGAAACAATATGGTCTTTTAATGTTCATTACATGTATACTTACCAAAGCAAATATAAATTTATATCATACATAACGGTAACAAATACTAAGTTACCTGTTTATACAGAAACATATTGTAATTGGTGAAGGTTGATTCGTTTACAGAGTATGTGTAATGTTATTAAATCGAGATGCAAAAATGAAACTAAAATTTAAAAACAATTTGAACGTTCAGTGCATATATTAGAAATTATCTTAAACAGGTATCAAACAAGCGTTTGTCCGTAAATTATGTAGCATCTATGATCATATTAATATACGCCCATTAATTGCACACTTTTACTCATTATCCTGTCCTAATAAGGATGTTTTTGCTACTGTTACGCAAACAGAACAATACAAATAATTGTACAGTAGTTCGCACGATACATTATTGAACATCACATGGTCGTCTAGTATATTACTTTCGTAAAAAAATAATACACCAAGACGACCTTGCAGAAGAACCATTCAATGCCATGAAATTGAACGTCACTTTTCATTGATATTCACCAACTAATTGAGACGCGTCTATTTAGTCGGCTGCCCCATTTAAAATGACCATTTTACAGGCAGTTAAATGTTACTGGCATTTCATCTGTGGGCTTCTGGTGCAGATGGCAGTAATACGATGACCTCTTAAAATTACCTGAAACTACTTGTTGACTTGTCACTGCAACAAAACAATGTTGGATTAAACATGGAATGTTAAAAGTTCTATGTATTGTAGTGATTTATTATATGTATTTGAGGTTTATCTGTGTAGAATCTTCCAACAACGAAAACATGTCTGAATATATATTAATTAATATATAACACTATCTTAATCAAACGATGCAAAACAAATACACGCAATTATGCTATTATATTTGTATTAATGATTTAAATCGCAATATGATACAATTATACATTATTTATTAATATAGTAACTAGATTTATTATAATTTACAAAAGCACGTAAGTTACATAGTAAAATGACGTTTAAATAAACGTGAACATGAGCAATCTCATGTAAATACTATTTTACATGTAATTTATATGTAATTTAATATAAAACACATAGTAACAAATACATAACGACTTTTTCATTTATTTGGATTCAAATAACATGGGCAATAACTTTCAAATCTTTAATGTTTTACATTCGGGTATGCCTTACAAGCAGCTGTATGATAATACAGGCATTATTGCTAGTCTTAAACATCAAACTGTA
Organism: Dreissena rostriformis; assembly: GCA_007657795.1. Taxonomy (NCBI): domain Eukaryota; kingdom Metazoa; phylum Mollusca; class Bivalvia; order Myida; family Dreissenidae; genus Dreissena; species Dreissena rostriformis. The sequence continues at coordinate 107,716 of VMBQ01003087.1, forward strand.
TATATCGTGATGTCTGACATGTAAAATTACCTGAATAATTAATGACCTGCATAAGCACGCTTGTCGAATTTATTCTCGATTTCAAACAATAACACTAATTAAATGAACATGTACACATACTGTCTTACTTCATTCTCTTGGCAATAAAGTCATCAATGGTTGTACTCTTCAATGTCGACATTAAAATTAACGTGACAATAGTGGAAACCACAGTCACCAAGAAAAACAGCGCAAACAAAACTCGGTCAATGATTCTTGCCGCTTCCTTCCAATTATTCAATGTCTCCGATTCCATAGATTGTCGTTCGTATCACTTTACTGACATAATCAATGATCACCTTTTCAACAATTGAACTTGTTCGCCCATTCGTATCTATGGAATCTCCTTAAAAAATCCTCCCGTTCGTGGATTTGATCCACATCGCAAAGGCGTTAGCACATCACTCAGCAAGCTTTGGCATGCCTCTGACTCAGTACAGTCTGCAGCTTCCGGTTCTGTATGACACGCTGTAGAATATTTTTGCTCCTTTGTCATTTGATCTGACTGCGTCAGTTTCGATGATTTAATTGACATTTTGCTAGTACCAAATGTGGCTTTAGAGAAAGTAAGTGTCGCTTCTACGGTGGCGATCTTTCTTACCCACCGAGGTGATGAACTGTTCATCGTCGTCTTGTGGTGAAAGTTTAACACAAAGACGGAGAAGACGACAGATAAAGCGCTCATCCCCATTATACTAGTCAAGTAGGCACCTGAGTGAAGAAATTTTATATTACGATAAAGGTTCCAAATGGCTATAGCATTAAATATATAAACGGTGAAATATTCTGCTCAAAACGGTATTGCGTATTACATTCAAAAGGTCAAAACGAAATCAAACACATCTGTAGTCCTCACACATATAACGTTTTAGGCTAATTAATTACTTTACAAATAAAAGTACCGGTAGTTATAAATAAGCTTATGTTGAATAAAAAATATGATTGGAAGAAAAATATCATCATACAGCGGCACCGGAGTGTCGTCACATACCAATCAGCCGAACGTATTCGGACGTTGGCGGCATATTCTCCGCTACCAGAAGCATGAACATGGAAAACGCCAGTAGCACCGTCAGTCCTAACGTCACCTTCTCACCGATGTCTGGCGGCAAGCAGAAGCTTGTAAGCGTCAGCATGGAGAGCAGCATGCAAGGTATGATGACGTTGAGGAAGTAGTATAATACCCGTCTACGTAACTGGGACGCAATTTAAGGATCAAAATGTATACCTCGGCATTGACTTAATACATATTACGTTATTTTAAAGCTCTCCGGACATGTATGTACCCTTTTCTCTTATTTTCTGGTCGAAAATGAATGACTTCTTATGAAGCTAACTCAATAAAAGGCTGACGTTTGTCTTTAATGCACAAGATTTTGAAAATTAGTAAAGTAATACGGATTTTGTAACCATCACGTTAAAAATGCTGTTCGACGTAGTTTTGGCAATCAAAAACGTTCGAAGAAACGTTCGTTTAAACGTGAACGTTACCTGTATATAAAACGTAACGTCAATGAACGGTTCAATACAACACGGGCAGTAGATAACGTTTCGTACAACACGTATTAACAAGAGTCCTTTCGCCGTTGTCGACGAATTCGTGAGATCGATCTCCATGGTTCAGTTTGAAACATCTACCTAAAGATGAAAATATAATATTTTAATAAGTATAATATATTCGTGTTCAAGATGGTTTAGAAAGTTAAATGTTATGTTCAGTGTGTTGCAACGTTTGAATGAATTGATTGTCAATTAGAATTTAGATTCAATGCTCAATAAAAATGTAAACATGCAAATTTAGAAAAATCATTTACTGTTAATGTTCACTTATGTTTCAAACACAACGGAGCATATTACATTTGAGTAATATACTATGTAATTATTTGAGTAACGCAGCCTGTCTCTGCTAACATGTTTGCAATGTATCCCTTAGACACTGTGTATAAAAAGCAATAACACCTGAAAGCCGTCGTATGCCCACGATCCGAGTTTCAAGTGAAAAACCTGGTCATCAAACTGGAAAAAGGTGATATCCATTTTACACGAATTGCGCATGCGCACAATGTGTGGACAGACCACTTGACCATCGTTATCGACCATTGCAAGGGCTTTATGGTATTCTTTGTGACTGTCTACACTGTAAAATGTAACGCACATTAAAAAATCAGCAATATTTTGACGAATATATATATATAATTGATACGTTATAAATACAGAATCCTGGTCAACACTTTGACAATACCTTTCCTTCGAGAAAATTGCCAAGCGGTTCGAAATGGTCTGTAATTTCCAAAATGCTACTTAAACAGAACAGCTAACAAACAGCGAACCTGCTGTTTTAAAAGAAAGTATAATCTAAGAACTTAAAGTGATATAATCACGTGCAGTGTGTAATGAAATGTCAGTGGACGACTTTTTACTGCTTAGTATACAATAAAATATATTTAAAGTGTGGGGTATTTTGCAAGTTAATTTACTAATAAACAGATATGCTGCTATACAATAAACACCCTTTTTTCAACAAGGAAAAATTCAGTCTTCAACATAAATATAATGCATTATTTAATATCACATACGAACTATTCAAATGCTTGAATAAACATTCAAGCGAACAAGGTACATGTAAGCTTCTCAAAAGGACTGGCATTCAGACCATTGGTTACAAAATGACTAGGAATGACAACCAAACTGAGCACGCTTGGAAATTGTCCGGAACTGAAATGTTCGTTCAAGATGTCTGATCACGATAAGAGCGTCAGTCCACAGGGTGATATTTAAACATACTTAACCAGATAATTTAGACTAAACAAGATAATTGATTTGCTGTTTCTCCAAATTCACAACTCATCAACCGGAACCATTTCATTGACAGACACGCCACGATAATGTTGCGATATCAAAAGGATGAGAACATTTCCTAGACTGATGCCTCTTGCCGAATATAATTGCTTATAAAGAAAGAGAGCAGCTATTGTGGATGACGAACGAGAAAATGCCATATGCAAATACAATTGATGAACGTGCATTAGTGATATTGCACTGTTTAAAACCCATGAGTAAAATAAAGATAATTAAAACATGCAGCATCTTATCGAACTCAAATATCATTCATAGACAAACAATTAAATAACAATCATACTTTCTGAGTTAAAAACAATTATTAAAAAAGTTTTAACCGGCTATAACGCGAATTCGCATTACGATAAAAAGTTTTTATATACCGGTATACATAAACATAAATGTTATGTCTTCGGAAACTGTATACATGTGTTCTCTTCACTTTTTATGAACAACCATCCATGTGGCTCATATCGCTTTACATAGTTTTACATCATTATGGTTATAAACACATTTCTTCATTGCCTAAATGAAATAAACAAACACAATATTGTTAAAGTGGAGCGGTGTTTGTATTGCTGTTACAAGTATTGCTGTTTGCAAAAACTTTCTGTGTTCTATTCGCCATAATTGCGCATTAAAAAGCAGAAGAACAAACAATTGTAATAGTTTTTTTTTCTGTATTTACGCATCTAAGTGCATGTTTAAAAAATATATATAATACACTTCATCATCAAATAAATACGTGAATTCAATTATTCAGAATAATGAGTTCTTAAAAATCTACTTAATTTTATGTAAAAAAAAACTTATGGAAAAAAAAACACTAAGTGAAATAAGTACGTATTAAAAGTGCATTATATACGGTACAAACACCGCTGTTTTTAATGTGGATTAAATAAACTTGTTCGAGAATAAAATTTGCACAGCTTGCAGCTCAATTGCAACGTGTCCTTTTATGCATTTATATTACGATACTTAGCAGTAAGATGCAACTATCACATTAAAACACATTCTGCTCTATATGTAGGTCGTGGTGACGAATATACACATGTGCACCGTTTTCTCTTGCAGTTAAACGTCATTCTAAATCTTTGTTTTACATGTTCGGTGATGGTTTTTCTTCCCATTTGTCACTAGTTGCATTCCGCTCACGCATGGTATGTTTATTTTTCGTGCTTTATTTTATGCCAGTATCTGAGAAGTGCACTACTTGAATCAAGAGTATATAGGAAATAAGTATTTTAAAACCTTTTATGACCAAATCATGTGTCAACGGATTTGAAGTTCAGATCTCTATCAACTGAGCAAGCAGTTGTCCATAGTATTCCCTCTGACAAGTACCTGTTATATAGAAGTATGTCCGGTAGCCAGATAAGGTCACATGGTATCTGCAGTTTCTTGATGCTCGAGAACTCGGACATATTCCACCAAACCAGGCGTTCATCGGTCCGATCCTAGATGCAAAATCATAAATTAATAAATATGTACATTTACCTTTGGGTTGAACATGTTCATGGTGATGAGAAAACAACCACGAATAATAAACATTACAGATACAACGCAGTGAAACTTCAATACTAAGAGGGGGGAAATGTATAAAAGTGTAAATGGAGAGTGGGGCTGACACACGCTCTCTGTTGGATGCTTCTGATGATGCCTAAACAACCACGACTTAACCACATAACATATATAACCGAATGAAATTTCTAAAAGGCCTCATCCTTTTTCCATTATGTATGTATATTGGACCAATGTTTATATTTGTACAATGTCATTATTTGGAAATTAAATATGTTTAAAGTAAAAACATGAAGTTACATGTGATTATGGTATAACTGCCACCACTAAAATGCATTACATATATAACAAATCGGAGTCTTTTATTAATTGCATGGGACATATTTACAACCATTCTGACACACGACACAGAAGTTTGTTTATTGAGCAAGCCTGGTTTGGTTATGCATAGTCGCCCACGTATG
>VMBQ01003088.1:0-18482 GCA_007657795.1 Dreissena rostriformis
GGACCGGAAATTTGATAGATGCGGGGATCGCCTATTAACAAACTGATGATTCTAAGATATAAGATAAGTGCATATTTTAAAATAAAATCGCAAACTGACATTGCTTATTACCGTGGTATTATATACCAGCATTTTTATGTACAGCGTTTTGTCCAATGTGTTCCGTCAACTTTAGTAACACATTGCAAATTACTTAATACATACGATAAGCGCGTAGTTGGTATATCAATCATTGTGGAAACCGTATATTGCAAGGGCACACGCGATTTTTGTATGTTTGGTATCTTATTTATTCGCTAAGATAATATAAAAAAGAACGCTTCTTTTTTTGGCCAAAGTACGTTTCATATAATAACAGTCATCGAAATTTGATGCTGAGCTTAATTAAGCAATCCCCTCAAGGCACGCGCTTTTGCTGAATATTTATTTCTCGTTTTTTCATCTATTGTCAATAGAATTCGAGCGTTCCATATTGTCCGCTTTGAAGTTTCCCGTACTTTAAAGTAAAGTGTGATAATGCAGGTAACATAATATTATTTTGGTGGGTGATATTCGGCTTCAGCAAGGCCGCAACTTATAAGAGCCTCGTTCTGTGTTAAGGGGATGTAATGCATTTTCGTAATGTGTCGTCTCAGTATAGCCTTTGCAGTCCGCACAGGCTAATCAGGGACGGCACTTTCCGCCTAAACTGGATTTTTGCTAAGAAGATGATTCCTTTTAACGAAAAATACAATACAAGCGGAAAATGTCGCCCCTGATTAGCCGGTACGGATTGCAAGGCTTATCTGGGACTAAACTGTACGCATATTTATTTAAATCCGTTTTCTCAGTCCGCAACTTATGTGTATTTTGTCGTACCGGGTATCTCGCTTTGAGAATGTAGTAATACATTTTATATACAGCATTGTTGCTCTTATACACGCAAAATACGTTTTAAACTACAACAACATTCTCATGAAATTGATGACTTTAGGATAAACTAACTGTGTTCGTTAATTAGCTAAAACATTGTTTCTCTTGTTAATTTAACTACGATATTTGTGTTCTTGGTTTGAAGGGAAAAAAAGGCAGACGGACGGACGCCGGGCGCCGACTATGACTCTGATCACTCCTTGAACAGTGAGTCAAAATTCAAAATCTCAGAAGAAAGTATTCAGTTCAGGCAATAAAATGATCGATATATGTATACGACGAAAGCATCTTCGCATGTGCGAAACTGACCGGAACAGCAGTAGCCGACATGCGCGTCGACGCGTGTCCTAATTTTCACGCCGAATTGATATGTATCGTCAAACATGACTTATTATAAAGAATCTATTCAATAACGAACGTCTTTGGTATTTTACGCCATATTTTGTCAAGTGGCCATTCCGCTTGACCTCACAAATATGTTTCTAGTAGTTAATTGAATGCGTGATTGAATATTTGGAGGGTTGTTTTATGTTTGTTAAGACTTCTTGAAGCACGCGTATACGCATTTTGCGCTAAGTCGGTCACGTGATGTCAAGAGAAAGACCACTGCAAGGTAGCAAAGAAAGCATTTGCATCGCGTCGCACTGCGACCTTTTTATGTTTCTGCAAACTATAAAAGAACATTCTTATTGTGCACGGGTACTCGAGTTCCGAATATTAAATTATTTAAATTTGCAGCACTTGTCGTATAATTCAAATCGCATAGTAAATATGCACTGACGAACGCGTGCAAACGGTCATTACCTATTACCGAACTTACAATACCTAGTATACAAAGCAACGTAATGAAATGCGTTGGCACATGTGGCTAAAGTACGTTCAAATTAGTTCCATGCCATTGAAATAATTTCAATAGTTCCAACTAGCTTTACAGTCACCATACATTCGTGGTTTAAAATATTTGCAAATTGAACTGTAAAAAGTCAAACAGAACAGAACAGAACAGGACAGACATTTTATTTATAATTATACACAAGTACATCGTCTTTATACACACAATATATAAGTAAGTATGTCACGTTTTCAATACAAGTTCAATACAAAAACAAATGAAAAATGAAAACAGAAAGAAATGCATATGTAGTAAACTTTCAAAACATATAGTTTTTAAAGGACAAAGAGATTTTGTAAATGATACCGGTTATATGGTATTATTTATCAATGAATTTCGAATAACAAATGCTTCTTTTATATATTTACATCTTCAATGTATCTACTATTGCAACATAAACAGTATAGTTAATTGCGTGGAATATTAGTGCGGCATATCTCCCTGTTTGGATTCTCAAAAGAGGTACAGAAATTCTTAACTTAACAAAGTGAACACCCAAATTCCTTGGTAGCAAATCCAAATAAGGTTCGTATACTATTGTAGGTTTAAAAACTTTATTCATGTCAAAACACTTGTAGTATACCTTAACATTTACCATTAATATGCATTGAAAAAAAATGCCAGTCAGCTGCTTTTTGCCATGTGTTTCAAAACCACATTCTATTATTTCTATTTTTGTTATAGAATTTCTTTAAAGATAAGTTCTGATGTTTGTTATTTCTGTATTTGTGAATCGGATACTTTTGTGGAGAGAAACTAGGATTTTTATTTTAAGTTTAAAAATTAGTATACACAGCAATTATAACTCGAAATAGACGTTCGTGTTTGAGGATAATTTGTATTCTTATTGCATCAACTACAAAGTGTTGCATTTTTTTATATATGAATTTATGGTTCAATGGTCAGCAATTACTATTTGAGTGTTAAGTACTGGTTTTTATACAAGCTAAAAGTCACAAACCAACCACAAAAACACCAACAAAAACAAACATTCATGTTAACGACGTTCCAACTTAAATAGTTCATTTAAACGCGACCGCGCATTTAAGTCTGTGGTTCGCTACCTTTCGTCTCTATTCCCACAGTTGAAGATATTTGAACTCATGCATATTCAAGCTTTGATTAACTCTTGTTAATTATAGGCGTTCATTAAAGTAACTTGTTCAACATGTTGATATCAGAAACAAAGAATAAATCGTTATGTAGAAACACTTGTTCCAAATACTCAATTAATGACTATAATGACATATTTATAATAGACAGAGATTGACCAATTCGTCTAACTCTAATGGAATTACGTTGATGTTATCTTCCGAAAGCATGAGTTAGAAACGATAAGTTCCAGACCCCGTCATTTTTTAAACCGAAGTTTATCCGTTTCAAATGGTTTAAACCGCCGAAACCACATCCATGCGCATTTTGAAACGTTTGTCAAAATTGTTTCGATTGTTGTTTCTTTTGTTATTTGTTTTTAATAAATGGATGGTTAAAATAAAAAAAAATATAAACCCAAACTAAGTTTAGACGAACGAACGCATCCTCAGCCATAAGCTAAACAGTTATTTTGTCTACACACTGTTACAAAACATAAGAAGTAAGAACAACACATTGTTGTTTATTTGGCGATAAAAGGCTCCGTCTCACTTAAAAGCGACATTCGGGTATAAAATTGTATACTGCCGTACGGACCAGTTTGCAAAATATTTAGAGTACAACTATTATATATTATGAAAATGATAACCCGTGTATATGTCATTTGCTGTCTTCATATAAGATAGAGACTGTACGCGGGAAAAAGCAAGTAATGGGCACTTATGGCTCATAATTGATGGCTCGTACATGCTACGAAACTGAATAATAATTCACATTACATTAATTTGGTTTTAAAATGCAAAACTAAGTATAGACTTAACAGGGAATACATTTTTTAAATTGTTCTTTCAATCATGTAGCGATAAATCGCATGGACCTGTACGAAATCATCAAAACATGCATTTTACAACCGATATTAAGGGGAAAATAACAGATATTAAGGGGAAAATAACCTTTTACAACCGATATTAAGGGGCAAATAACCTTTTGTAGTTGAAGTTATCTAAACTCTCGCAATCTATTTTGAACTAATGGATGGACACACTGTAAAGAGAAGATTTTCAAATGGTTTTGCAAAACATGTTGCTGACAACAATAGTGTCATGCCATTCTTACCACATTAAACACGTACAAGCTGAATACAAAATGTTTTCGTTATATTTTATACAGCGAGTATACGTTATTTACTGTCTAAGTACAGTGTATATGTCATTTCAAATGATGTCTGCCCGTATGCACGGATAACGTCACTTACAAGCGTTACGTAACTAATGCACGTTATAACACGTCTCATGATGACATTGACACTTGGTATTTTGTCACAATGATGGTTGTGGTACGTTGTCATTGAAATATGACGGGGTTCACAGACAGGCTGAAGGCGCGTAGTAGACGGCAGTTACGACAGGCACATTGAGTGTGCATACCCTTATACATTTAATGACGCAGTGGTCTTTGCAGCATTTCAGATACTAATCTTTTTCAAACAATGGCACTGCAAACTATCGTACCACTGATAAATATAAGTCAAATAGAAATGAACTAAAGTTGTTCATGAAGACGAAAAGTATATACCTAAAATGGTCGTCATGTTAACTAAAAAGTATATGTTTTGGAAATGTTCATTGCCAGTTTAATGAAAATGAATCTGTTCACATGTGTGTATGTGCAATGTTTACCCTACCATCAAATTTCTTAGTAAAGTTAAGCATTGATACTAAACAATTCAAATAAGTTAACGTTCAAAAGGCTACAACCGGAACTCAAACATGCATTTAATTATCAACAACTTAATCTTTCGGAAATTCCGACTGGTATAAACTATAAAGGCCTATTCGACCGCATTCCTTTACCCGATGTAATCAATCCACGTGTTTTCCACAACTTCAACATCTTCAAGCGTTACAGGCTGTCTATATTGTTTCTCAATTTAAACAGATAATTACTCGTTAACAAACCTGTATTTGTATAGTGCATTTGAATGACAGTACTCTATAGTGTTATTTAAAACGGCTAAATAAACTGTTAATTTGGGAACAGTGAGAAAATTTTAAATCAAAGCGCTGAAGGCACTGAAGTTGTTCGCTATTGCATAATCTTAGACGCAACTCAGTTTTCAAAATTATGTTATAGCTTTTTATATCGCAAGTTTGAAATGAACACAACCCATTCAAATTTATAAAGAGTGTATCTTAAAGCACAGGTCAAGATGTGTGTGCACTGTTTATCCTCATATTTATGTTATAGAGATATCTTAGACCAAATGTGCCAATTGCACAGGCTAACCAGTGTGCACAGGCTAATCTTATTTGACATGCATTAAGCCCTGTTTTCCCTGAAAGCAGCCAATATGTACAGATTTCAATGATAAACTCTCCAATGTCGTCGCACAAGCTGTTAAACACTATTTATTACATACACACTAGATAAACCGCTAAGTGCTTTAAATGTAAACAGCGGGTTTAAAGAGAAGACAATCCGCAAGATCTGTCTGAAGTGTACCTGCATAAACAGGCAGATGAGGTGGTTATCGTTCCTGGCGTAGTTCAGCAGCATACTGAATTGCAAAACTCCCTCTACATTAGTTGTCCGCTAGCGCGAACAACTAAAAATTGTCATTCCATCAGTTTGTGATTAGATCCTTTTCAATTGTTTCAAACGTTTGTTACAGTGCGTCATGCGCGTATTTTCATATCATACAACTCGGACTAGTACTAATATACGGTATTGTATTAAAACTGAAAGTGTATGGCTTTCGACGGTATTTTATAGTGTATTTTTATTCGGGCTTGAGCACATACATACCGTAACGGTTTTCGTGTGTGTATGTTATTAATTCCCAATATCACTATCGCTGACACAAGAGATACGGTAATTTACTTTCCCGACTACAAGTGCGCTGTAGACGCGTGTTTTTGGAGAAGTTCATCAATCGAGAAAATGGATATCATGCAATTTGATATTAATAATTAACACATCTTTGATTCCACGGAAACCCCCACATTTTAAACCGCGTTAATTGAGCAAACAGCACCTCCGGTATTACAGGGCGCATGCGCGGCACGCGATTAGGCACCGTAAACACGACGTCAATGCTCGTGACACGCGCGTGACAAATTAACGCGCAGTAAAACTAATTGACGATCATATTGCAACGGTTGCTCTAATTGATTTATTATCACACTGTTTCGCTTTCGTTTCGGACAAAACGCTAAATAACAAATGTTAACAAAACAACGTTGATTTTTTTATCTCTTGGTTACAGGTATTACATTTCCAAAAACAGCAATAAACCACACAGTACTATAATGCAAGTAATTTATCATTTATTTCATTTTTTATATCATAAAAAGACTGTCGCAGCTTTTACAGAAAGCTACCATTTGTTGGTATTTTATAGTAAAATTTAAATTGTTTCAATTTAGTCAACATTTGACTCAACGTTATGTACAATACAACGAGTGTAAAGAGAAATAATTGTAAATGCTGTTTGCTTCGTTCACATTAATTAACTTGCGCCACTGACTATCAGTTCGACGCTTATATGATCTATGATTGATTTCAGTGTATGGGTGTTTGTCACGGTAGTAACACAATAAATATCCGATTCCACGCGAGTTTGTTTCATTCTACAATAAAGAGCCATTAAATGTATTTACATTTTTTGCGAGATGTGTTCCAACCATGGTATTGATGGTTCATTAACATTGGGTCATAAGTCGTTGTGTTACAATGCTAAAAGCTTAATAGACACTTTTCGACTTTAAGCACTATAACTTACCGTGCCATAGCTAGTATGCAATAAACGAAATGAACGATGCATTTTGACGCACGAATCATATCTATATGCACTTTAATTGATAGCGACGCGGGAGAGTTGCCTTTGAATCAGGATGTCCTGGATCTAATGCCATCGCATGGACATTGTTTCCAGCTTGATTATATACAAAAAGGAAACTGTGCAATGCCGATATTGGCAACATGTTGTTCAACTACGCCTAACTTATTGTCGTTCTAGAAATTTACATATAGTGATCAATATCGGAAATAATTATTTGTATACCTTTCAATGACGAACATTTTCTACCCCTCACGGCACGCTTTTGAGGCGTTCTTGTTTACATTTCGTCTCGTGCAACTGGTATCCACGTGGTGCATAGTCACAGGTTACCCGCCTTGTACCCTTCAAAATGGCAAATCTCTCGATATGCTATGCTAAGACATTTTCAATACATCGTATTTATTCATTATATAAAACCACCAAGTTTGCAGTGAGAAATAACACGGTCTTTCGCTGCTATTGATTTGCTTAAATCGCTAAATGCTCTCTGGTTTTCCGTAACATGTTTGCACGTGCAGTATTTATTTCTGTTTATATCCGGAATAACATCATCCGAAAACACGGCCATGTTACGTCATTAGTACGGGTTTCAGAGAGCCTTTTTTTCTCGCGAGTTTAAATTACCCGCTAATAAGCGTACGATTGTGAAGAGATATTCATTAACACACAAACGTCTCTTATACCCTAAACACAACTTAGTTTAAACATATGTATTTCTTTAGGCAAACACAGTGTACATCAAATCATTCACAATACAATCAGTATAAGCAAATAGTTTGCAGTAATAGTTATGGCGCAATGACTGGAATGTGTTTGTATTTTCGGTATTTATCTTCAGTTCCGTCGAATATATTGGTTGGAACACATGAATTTGTAATCATTGACTCACAGCAAACGCTTCTACGTATGAAATTCATTAATATAAAAACGATACAACACTTTTCGTTTATAAAAACATGCAGTTATTGACCTGTGACTTTTTCTATTGGACAAAGTATCGGCAGTACACATTTGGTTTATATATATATTCCAACGATTCAATTTCGGTCGCCATTTTAAAGGGACTGTTAACCACGAATGACGAAAAAAGAAAAGTTCCGTTTTTTTTTTTACAATTATTAGTTAATATTGATTAAAATATCACGACTGGTATATTACATTACTTGAAACAAACTGCATATTTGCAGTAAATTCGGTAATAAAGGGGGCAGTCTACAGTTATTCTTGAAAATCCCCAGGCCGACAACCACTGGTCTGCAAAACACCCTCAAAACAAGGCCTCCAGTCAAAACCTGAAAATAGATTCAGACAATATTCAGCGCATCTCATCAACAGCTTGAAAATAAAGCACAAAACGATGCAAAAAATGCTCTTTAAATTGATATCTGGGGTAAAATAGACCTTTTCGGGGGTCTCGGAACTTGACCGTAAAAGCACCATTTTTGGACAAACCCGGCAATCACCATTTATCTTTGCGGGTAACTTTACGCACACAGTCGACAACATGCTTTGCACTATCAAAGCAAATGCTTTCAAACTGAGCCAAACAAAATGCGTCATTACCGTTGCACTTTTTTGCACTGCTAACTTATTTAAACCCACCATTGAAATCTGTCAAATGTCGACTGCTTCAAGCAGGAAGTATATGTGTTTACTTCTCACTGAGCATGTTGTTGTTGTTGAATAAAATCCAGGTCACTTAGTTTCGAATTACTGAAAACAAGTGAGATAACTAGAATATTGACCATGTATACTTACTCTTCAGGTTCTGTAGTGAAAAAACTATTTTTCTTAGGCCATACACCTTAAATTCAGGAAATTCACCGGGGCAAATGCGCAGATAAGGCTAAAAAACTGTATATTGCCTCTTTGAGATAGAAGTACAAAGTTTTAAACCCATCTAAATTTGAATTATTTCTACTCTTCAGTTAATTCTGGATGAAATTGTGTGGTTTTCTTTGTGAAATAACTGCAACGTACAATTTTATACTATTTTTAGTAAGCATATCAGCGCGGCATTTTCACGCAACTTTTTGGTCATTTCGTTGCTTTTCTACTCTAGTCTAAAAATCACTCAATTTGCACAGATATGAAATGTAGGTATACTCATATTGCCCCCCAAATGACTAATAATGGGTGTCATCTCTCATCCTGAGTCTATAATTGTTCACTTCACTGGTCAAAGTTAAAAAATAAAATGAATTTTGATGATTTTCCCCTCAAAATCAGTGTGTTTTACTCACTTTTCATCAAAGTTTATGCACAATTAGGGGGTTTAATGGTTTGAAAGGTACTAAATGTTGTATAAATAGTTGATTTAAGTCAACTTAGTCTTTCTTGTATAAACAACTAAGCCTATAGCACAAAGAAACATAGACTGCAGCTCTAAAGCAGTTGTGCGTACAAGGCAAAATAGGGTTTTCTTTTAAAATAAGGCTTACCTCCCCTTACTGAAATGTTAATATCTCTGCTCAAATTGGTCAGAATTGAATGCGAAAACTGTTTTCGGGTGTTGATGACTCTATTTTATCAAAAAAAGTCACATTTAACTACGGGGCGTTGGGTGTGAAATTCGGCATTTTGTACCTTAAGGGGGCAGTCTACAGTTATTATTGAAAATCCCCAGGCCGACAACCACTGGTCTGCAAAACACCCTCAAATCAAGGCTTCCAGTCACAACCTGAAAATTGATTCATACTATATTCAGTGCAGCTCATCAACAGCTAAAAAAAACACATTGCAGAAAATGCTCTTTAAATTGATATCTGGGGTAAAATAGACCTTTTCGGGGGCTCGGAACTTGACCGTAAAAGCACCATTTTTGGACAAACCCGGCAATCACATTTATCTTTCCGGATAACTTAACGCACACAGTCGACAACATGCTTTGTACTATCAAAGCAAATGCTTTCAAACTAAGCCAAACAAAATGCGTCATTACCGTTGCACTTTTTTGAACTGCTAACTTATTTAAACCCACCGTTGAAATCAGTCAAATGTCGACTGCTTCAAGCAGGAAGAACATGTGTTTTCTTCTCACTGAGCATGTTGTTGTTGTTGAATAAAATCCAGGTAACCTAGTTTTGAATTACTGAAAACAAGTGAGATTACTAGAATATTGACCATTTATACTTACACTTCAGCTTCTGTAGTGAAAAAAACAATTTTTCCTAGGCCATACACCTAAAATTGGGAAATTCACCGGGGCCAATGCGCAGATAAGGCTAAAAAAATGTAGACTGCCTCCTAAAATTTCGCGATGTAAAATCGAAAGTACTTCGCGAAAATAGGTGACATAACGATATACACACTATAAATAANTGATTTATTGTCACACGGTTTCGATTTCGTTTCGGACAAAACGGTAAATAACAAATGTTCGCAAAACAACGTTGATTTTTTTTATCTCTTGGTTACAGGTATTACATTTCCAAAAACAGCAATAAACCACAAAGTAATTTAATGCAAGTAATTTATCATTTATTTCATCTTTTATATCATAAAAAGACTGCGTCAGCTTTTACAGACAGCTACCATTTGTTGGTATTTCATAGTAAAATTAAAAAAATGGTTTCAATTTAATCAACATTTGACTCAACGTTATGTACAATACAACAAGTGTTCAGAGAAATAATTGTAAATGCTGTTTGCGTTGTTCACATTAATAAACTTGCGCCACTGACTATCAGTTCGACGCAAATATGAACTGTGTGATTGATTTCAGTGTATGGGTGTTTGTCACGGAAGTAACAAAATAAGTATCCGATTCCACGCGAGTTTGATGCATTCTACAATAAAGAGCCATTAAAATGTGTTTACATTTTTTGCGAGATGTGTTCCAACCATGGTATTAATGGTTTATTAGCATTGGGTCATAAGTCGTTGTGTTACAATCCTTAAAGCTTAATAGACACTTTTCGAATTTCAGCGCAGTAACTTACCGTGCCATAGCCAGTATGCAATGAACGAAATGAACGATGCTTGCTTTAATGTGACGCATGCATGATATCTGTATGCACTTTAATTGATAGCGACGCGGGAGAGTTGCCTTTGAATCAGGATGTCCTGAATTTGATGCCATCGCATGGACATTGTTTCCAGCTTGATAAAATACAAAAAGGAAACTGTGCATTGCCGATATTGGCAACATTTTGTTCAACTACGTCATACCCATGTGTGTGCGTGCGTTGTCGCATGGATAGACACATGGTTCTTAAAGACGATGGGCACGCCGTATCATATTTGTTGAAGGTTATTTCGAAATCCTTCGATTCAATGAGAAGAGCTTGGTCACGCAAAATCATTCGATTAGAACAAGGCATGTTAAAAAAATCTGGATAATGCATGTGACTCATAAATTATTTAATACAAATTCAGTATGGTAATTGCATTTTATTCGACAAACACTGGTATTTATTGTCGTTCTCGAAATTAACATATAGTGATCATCCCTATAACATCGGAAACAATTATTTTGATACCTTTCAATCACGAACATTTTTAACCCCCACACGGCACGCTTTTGAGGCGTTTTTGTTTACATTTCGTCTCGTGCAACAGGTATCCACGTGGTACATAGTCACAGGTTCCCCGCCTCGTACCCTTCAAAACAGCAAATCTCTCGATATGCTATGCTTAGACATTTTCAAGACCTCGGATTAATTCATTATATAAAACCAACAAGTTTGCAATACACGGTCTTTCGCTGCTATTGATATGCTTTAATCGCTTAAATGCTCTCTGGTTTTCCGTAACATGTGTGCACGTGCAATATTTGTTGTGTTTTATATCCGGAATAAAATTATCCGAAAACACGGCCACATTACGTCATCATAAGTACGTGCTTCAAAGAGCCCTTTTTTCTAGCGAATTAAAACTACCCGCACATAAGCTTACGATTGTGTAGAGTTAAGCGCACAGGCTAATAAGGGAAGACACTTTCCACCTAAATTGGTTTTTCGATAAAAAGAGACATCCTTTAAACGAAAAATACCATAAAGCGTAAATTGTTTGCGGTAGCAATTGCGGACATACAAATAAACAATTCCTAAGTCAGTTTCATGAAAAACTGGCAACGAATATTTTATTGAGTCGTTTTACGATTTAAATGATGAAGGTCGTGTTTAAAATAGTATCTATATAGTTCATTTAATACCTCATTTTAATTTGTTATATTTTATGAAATATTTGTTCTCTTTATTTAAATTCGGAAAAAAAAGGAGCGTACTTCTTTCCTCCTTAAAAAGACATACGGATATTTAAGAAATCTGGAGAGAAAAAGGAGGACAATACATTTTTAATTATAGTAATCCTAGAGACCTATCTAGGGTAAAAGCACGTGTTTTACTTCACTTGACCAGTTATTGACATGACAGTGGTTGTACTTTTGACCGGCATTTACTAAAACGACCGTGTTTTTTTGTATAACAAATAAATGTATAAACTTTATTTCAATCATCAAACAATAAATAAGAATTGCCTTTTTTATAAGGAGCAGGCAAGTATTTCCAAATTGCATGCTCCGTATTTAAAAATGATAAAATATTGCAACATTGTGAATGAACTGCTTTAAAGAAAACAGATCAGACAGTCTATAGCTGTCAAAATTGTATTTCCACAGCAACATTTAATTTAGTAAAACAACAATCACCATTGACACTTAAGGTGAAGTAGTATCAGCCACATAATCCGCCTCAAAGCACTTAATCTGAAATTGAACCGATCCAATAAAAATAAATAATGCACGGAACACATACCTCCGAGAAATAGCCAGCAGGTGACATTGCTATAAGTGATTGTTTAGTTGTTCGCTTGCGAACAACTAAGGGTATATAGAGAATACTATGTTAGTGTGATTGTGTACTTAAATTTATCCCACGAGTGAAGAAAGGTTTACATGGCGTGGCTTGCCGAGCCTTGTAAGCCTTTCTGAGACGAGTGGGATAAATATAAGTACACAATCACACTTACATAGTATTCTATTTATCATACACAATAATTAAAAAAAAAATCGCTAAAAAGCTGCAGTTTTACCGGGAAATAATACGACTTTTGTCGTTTGACGTGTTAATAGTGACATCGTGAGCACGCGCGCTTAATATTTGTAAAAAATATTTTTTGCTGTTTTCCTTGCATTTTGTGTTTAAAATATATTACATCTCGGTATCAACATGTTTGTTTTGTTGAATCTGATTCGATTTTACTAGCAATGAATACTTTAAGTTGATTCCGAGTAATATGACCTTCCTTCACACATGACTAGGTGTGGGATAAACATAGGTGTGGGATAAACCTTATCCTTTCTGTAGGGGTCCTATTATGTTCTATAAAATAATTTAGCTGTAGGATAAAAGCACGTTTTGCAATCCAGAATGCCTAATGATTCAAAACCTGGTTTTTACCGCAACGCGCCAAGAAAGAGTTCGCGGCGCGGTTTCAGTTCTAAAACTGCATTTATTTACAAATTGACACATACTATGAATATCATGTTAAATGTTATAATTGTTAACGGATCGTATAAAGAAAAAGTAAAAACAAAAAAATGTTTAACTATAAGTGTCGCGGAAGATGAATTTTATGAATGATTAAATTGTCCACTATATGCTGCGTCAGAAACTTAGTATTTTTGCGCAGCGCAGGTCATTCTCAATCTGAGGCTATTAATATATTAGGGAAAATAAAACTACTGCGCGGCGCTGAAGAGTATTATTTACATAACATGTTTGCGTCATGAAAATAGTCAACTGCGGGTTACGTTAAAATTGCATAACACAGCTCTCCTTAAAGGTCACATGTGCAGGTCAGCATTCGCGAAGACGCAGCGTACATGAAATATACACATGCGCGCGCAGCACAGCAGCTGAGGCTATTTTTAAGCAACCTGAATAACAGCCGATTCCTTATCAGATCAACGGAGAGAAAAACGGATTAACCCAATATCATTTTACTAAGTGATATAGAGAATGATTATTTCATTATGGAAAGCAAAAAAAATGTTTTATCCCAGCCTGCGCAATTGGGCAGTCTGGTCAGAGGCGACGCTGTCCGCTATAAAATCACGTAATGTTTAATGGTCTCATTATGCATCTCCTGACCAGACTGCGAGATGCGCATGCTGGGCTATAGCTATGAGGGCCGCATATGGCATAAGACTCATTTTCGCATGACGCGGGTCTTTAAAAATCTCATTGCGTATTGTAAATGCCACATTTTAGCATAATGCTTTTTAATATAATATTGAATTCAAACTGTGTTATAAATAGCAAACTGACAAATAAGGGTAGCCTATTCAGGCGTTCAGGAACGATTTCCAGACGGGCTGACCGAGTACGGCAAACATTTGTGGTTAGATAATTAAACGATTGCCCTCTTATCGTGACACTATACTCTTTCGTTTTTTTTTTCTCATCTTGAAAGCAAAACTATGTAATCAACGTTTATCGATAGACCATTATGTCTTCCCCTGACGATTACAGACCATGAAATTCAGCGAGATGGATTTTTACGAGTAATTGTAACTTGGCCACAATTTGTGTTACATCCTTTACGCTGTGCACAGACGAAGTGATTTGGCCAAAGCTCTCTCGAATCAGCCATTGAAATATTCGAATGTATTCATTCGGGTCTGCTCGCGTTATGTAGAGATCTTTTAAGGTGAAAAGCTGGGTAAAACAGCAACCCCGAAAAAGCGCATTAGTGTTCTATACCGATCTTTATGACTACCTAATTCGTTAGTTAAAAGTATTTCTCGCTGTTATATGGTGTCAAAAAAATAATGTTTTGTAAAGGGAATTTCCATCATGAAATTATACACTTAGTGTGATATGTTTCGATATGCCAACAATATTCATTTAATATGATGGTGATTGCAAATTTTATTTTATATTAACTTGTTTTCATTATACAATGTTTATAATATATCACACACATCTCAACCTGTGCGTTCAGACACATTCTTTTTAAATTGAATGGGTTGTGTATATTTCAAACTTGCGAATAAAAAAGCGATAACTTAATTTTGAAAAATGAGTTGCATCAAAGGTTATGCAATAGCGAGCAACTTTAGTGCCTTCAGCGCTTTGATTATCTGTCTTATTCTGTATATGTCTTGCACTAACACCCAAATGTCGGGATATTGCGATTATGCGTTTCGCGTATTTTTGCTAAAATGCATATTGCCGTATGCAAACAAATACAGGGCGATTAGTTTTAGTTTCCTTCGTGCAGCGGTAACTGCATCATTGATAAAATTGCGCAATAACAAATCGTTGATTTTATTTGAAGAAATCTGAATGTACCGACATGTTTACATGTTGAAATTTTTTAATACGATTCATTATTATCAAAAACGATCATTTAGCCGTTTTTTTTGTCAATAGCAAGTGGAATATAAAGTATCTTAAAATGCAATTAGATATAAGTGGCTTATATGCTTGCCACTATATTTTTTGGGATATTATTTAATCGATCTTTAATTTGTTAAGCAAAGTGAGAGTTTGAATAATAATATTAAACAATGTATATAAACCACGTGTAAGTTAAACATTTACCATTCAAGGGATATATACATCTTACAAACGCTTCAACACACGGTAATCAGATGCATGTATTTAGAAACAGAACTTATTGTGCGGTCTTTATCTAACAGAAGTTCAAACGTCTAAATATCGGCAGTAATATTTTATGATTAACAGTTGGTTCGTGATTAAAAGGTGTTGAGTGTATGGGGGAAGTTTGTTTGTTTGTGGTGAACGTATCGCAATCGCCTTTTTATTTTTGAGTCATTTTAACTCGCGAGAAAGAACTGGCCCTATGTTGCACATGCATATGACGTGTTTTAACAACTTTATTAAAGATATAAAACACTGCACACATTGCACGTGCACACATGTTACGTATAACCAGGTATCATAAATCCGATTGAGGAAAAACACTAGCACTAAAAGGCCATGTAATTTCTGCGTGCAACCTGATGGTTTTAATAATGAACTAATCTGAAGCATTGAAAATTTCGTAGCATTGCATGTCGAGCGCTTACCCGTCATAAAGGGTATGCCGTCGATATGACACGTGACTGCGCAGCATGTGGTTACCATTTGCACGAGGCAAAGTGTAAACAAACGCACCTAAGAAACGTGCCATGTGGGGAAGAACAAGTTCCTCGTTGACATGCTCATACCAACTGTTCCCGCCATATTACGGATTATGATCACTGTGGAGAATACGCGTTAAACAAATGGGCTTTATAATTGATACATTTTCAACGATCATAATTTTTGACAGTTATATTTGAAATCAAGATAGGCATATTATCTTGCAATATACTATTTTTTAATTCAGATTGGCATATGCTTATAATTTAAAAATCTAACATGACGCAAACTTGAATTGAATTAATAACTATTTTATAATGATCAATATGTGTGAAATTGAGGAAAGCGACTGTATTAAATCTTTAAATTACGGGCTATTTGTCTACAAATAGGGCACGTTTTGAGGCACGTTTGTTTATATTCCTTTTCGTGCGACAGGGGAAAACGTGATCTTAAGTTTCGTTCCACACCGACGGCATACAATTCAAACGATAAACTGAAAGAAACGTGTAATCGTTTAGTTGATTGTACAAAAACATTATGGTTACAACGAAAAATAGCATGGTTCTTTGGCAAAATTGCTATGGTATATAACAAATCATTGTTGTCTGTGTATTGATGTTATACAATGTGCGCACTTGCACTATGTGCAGTTTCTTTAAACCGGAAAACAATCATGACGTGTAGCCTTTAACTAACAATTTCTGCCGCCGGCATCTGGGTGTGAGAACATGGATAATTGAGCATCGCTCTTTGAAAAGGGAGTTAAATGCATATGAGTGCGTAAAGTGCCGTCCCAGATTAGCCTGTGCAGTCTGCATAGGCTAATCAGGGACGGTACTTTCCGCCTAAACAGGATTTTCGCTAAGAAGAGTCTTCATTTAAACGAAAAATACAATAAAAGCGGATATTGGCGTCCCTGATTAGCCTGTGCGGACTGTACAGGCTTATCTGGGACGACACATTACGCACATGCATTAAACCCCATTTTCTCAGAGCGAGGCTTATATCGTTTGAGTGACAACATCTAAAGACAAGCGCAGCGCACGGCGAAGTCCAAGGAATCAGTATAACATATGTCAACGAGAAATCAAAACGTCGATAATACATGTATGTGTCTGTCTAAAAATATTATTATGATGTTTATATTCATTGATGAATTTTGATTTTTATTACTAAAATGAACTGAATGACATCTGCGAATAAATCGAAATCCGTTTATCCGAAATATGGCAGCTGTAAATAAAGTTCAAATAAGATAGAAAATACAAAGTACCTAGTATTATATTTCAATAAATGAAATTCTCATTAGATCTGATTTCAAAATGCACAAACACAAACGTCGAAGCAATAAATAATTAGTGTACTATTTCAATAAATGAAATTCTCATTACATGTCATTTCCCGATGGAACGTGTTTGTTTAGGTCTTAAAGTCGAGCCTCTATTTTCCAACATCTAAATGATTTTTTTAAATACGAATAACAACTAAACAAAGTACCATATTCAATCTGGTGTTTCCATTCTAATTTCAATCAAATGTAAACAATTATTAACACACGAGCTAGACGGCATAATGTAGCAAGTTGTATTTATAAAGACGAGTTACAAACGGACCAAGTGAATCGATTAAAAACTTTAATTCAGACTGAAAACAGAATTTTTAATATTCGGTTTATTAATTATGATTCATTCTTTGCGATTCAGAATGGTGCACTAGTATACATAGATGTTGACCGAATATCTAGCTTTAAAAGAATGATTGATTTTTTTCGGTATTTTTATTTGTATTGAAGTTTGTTTAAGGACGTACGCGGCAGTTTAGTTTCACGCAAATTTGTTTATACTGTAACACCGATTGCGCAATAAGTGTATGCGTTTTCGGATACTGTAACACCGGTTGCGCAATAAGTGTATGCTTTTTCGGTTTTTCGAATCAAAACGAGATGGATATCAAATATTGGAAAAACACCAATAAATCAACTAGTATGAAGCAAAGGCAAATGATTAAACAATATGTGTCATATAAACTGTACAAATAGAATCGACCATCATCTCGAAGACCACATAAACCCTTTTTTATAGCGCGATTGTAACGGCAAGCATGAGTCTTAATACGGGAAAATTGGCGATACATCTTCATAATTGGAGATGCTTGTGTCGAAACTTAGGCTTATTAAAAAGAATAGCTTTCCTGCGCATTAAAGAACGTGTTATTGAATGGTCATTTGTTTTGAACATGTCACAAACATATACTTTAATATGCATAAATTATAATTAAAATGTCAGGTTCATTTGATGTTATGCTAAACACTTAATCTCAATACTTTTATAATTTTAATTTCTCACACATTTACTAAGTAAATCAACTTTCATACGGTGTTGTTTGATATATTTTATTACATAGAATCAATGATGAATGAATAGCATTTATTCACGACGCTATACTACTTCTGGATCAAGTGCGGGTGGGGTTGCATCTTGCTCGACGTGCAAATAGATACACGCGAATAGTATTGTGTTTTTCGTTCGCATATCATATTTCTCTTTGATAAATTTGATTAGAACAAAAATGTTTTGTTTATGATTTGTTAGCCCTTAAAAAAAAATGAAGAACAATACAATTTCAGTCTGTCCGATCGCTAAGCAATGTA
>VMBQ01003088.1:19550-44628 GCA_007657795.1 Dreissena rostriformis
TTTTTTTTTGGGGGGGAGGGGATGACACTCATCAACATGTTCATGTTTATGGAATCATTTGTTCAAGATTAACTCAAGCCCACTGAAAGGAAACAAAGAGGACAAGACAAAAGAACGCCAAGCCGAATTGGTCGGGGCCCGGATTAACAACGACCGCACACTCTAATGCCTCCTGGGTGGAGGCGACAAGTTAGCTATTTGAGCTAATTCATCGATCAAATTGACAGCAGAGGGAACAACAATAGGAGCATGCAACGTAAGAACAGCCCTTGCACGCAGAAAGATCGAGCTGAAGCTTTACCGCTGGGATATCATCGGACTAGCAGAGGTCAGTTGGCTAGTCTTCGGAGAAACATCAACCAATGAAGGGCACAATATATGGTTCAACGAGGAGGATTCGAAACATCGCCACGAGGTTGCTTTGATCTTTGGGAAGGAGGTAGTTAACAGCGTCATCATTTGCACCCCAGTATCCAGAAGGTGAATCTCCATCCGTATATCAGCGAGACCTCACAACATCACCATCATTCAGATCTACGCACCAACATCAGACTACGAAGACGAGGAGATTGCAACGCTTTATAAAGAGTTAGAGCGCATCATAGCAAAGATCCCGAAGAAATACATCCTTATCGTCCAAGGCGACTGGAGCGCCTGGGTAAGACCAGACGCCTACCAAGACTGGTCAGGAACAGTAGGTAGATTGGGCATGAGAGCAACCAATGACTGAGACTGAGGCTAAGACTTCTTGAGTTTGCTAGAAGCAATCCAATTCACCCTAGCCAACACGCTGCACCCAAATAAGCCGTCCAGAACAGCGACCTGGCATGCTCCATACGGGCAAGAACACAACCAGATTCACGTCATACTAGCACCTCAACGGTTCAAGTCCAGCATCAACAAGGCGAACACAAGAACGTTTCCCGGCGCAGACATTGGCAGTGATCATGACTTAGTCCTCACCATCATCAAGATGATGTAAAAGAACAAGCGCATTACCAAGAACCCTCGCATTAGATTTGACTTGGGGAAAGATCCCGAGAAAGCAGAGGCATTCCAAGAACAGAAAGGTGGCAAGTTTGCAGCCCGGAACATCCTAGACAATGACATTGACACCATCACCAACAACATCAATTAAGTCCTGCTGTCATCGGTCGAAGAAGTTCTTGGGAGAGAGCGAAGGAAGAACAAGCCATGAGTGACGTTCGAGATCATGGACCTATGCGACAAAAGAAGAGAGCTGAGGCGCGTTAGAAGTACATCAGCCTGGACTCTAGTACAGAATACCAGAAAGCGAACTGTGAGGTGAGGAGGAAGATGAAAGAGGCCAAGGAGGAGTGGATTGAGAAGCAAAGCGTCAACATTGACACAGAGATGACCACGGGTAGCACTAAGAAGGCGTACATCACGCTCAAGACCCCCACGAAGACCACTCAGCATAAGGCCAGTGTTTTAGCAGACGCTGACGGGAACCTCCTGAACGACAGTGAAGCAGTCCTGAAAAGGTGGACCGTATACTGCGGCGACCTATATAACTACCCGCTTCAACCAGACCCTAGTCGCCTTCACAACGATCCCGGACCAGTGGCCGACAACGAAACTCAGTGCGTAGTCTGAAGGCAGGAAAATCTCCGGGAGTGGACCATGTAATATCAGAGCTGATTAAGCACGGAGGAGAAGCAACGACTACAGCAAATAAGGCACTTTGCCAGAAGATCACGATGTAGAAGAACTGGCCTAAGGAGTGGACCCAGTCCCTGGTTATCCCCCTACTGAAAAAGGGCAACCTCAAGCTGTGCGAGAATTACCGCCCAATCAGCCTCATAAGCCACTCCAGCAAAGTCATACTACGCATAATCATCAATCGACTTAAAAGTAAGGCCTAGGAACTGCTGGCTGAAGAACAGGCTAAATTTAGAGCTTGGCGGAGCACAGTGGAACAAATATTCAACTGCAGAGTCATAATTGGGAAACACCTGCAGCACCAACATAAGTCTTCCCCTACAGCATTAACTTTAAGAAAGTATTCAATCGTGTATGGCATGATAGGTTCTGAGAGGATTCAACATTGGCGAAGGGCTAGAACAAGTCATTCAAGAACTCTACGGAAACACCAGCAATGTACTACTTCTCAACGGACAGATGGGTAACTTCTCCAGGATATCAGTGGGCGTCCGTCAGGGATATTTGCTTTGCATGTCCTGTTTAACCATTTCCTTGAGAAGATAATACATGTGACCCTCTTAGACCACCACACCTACATCTCCAACGGTGGCTCACCGATCTTCAACTTGAGACTTGCGGATGGCATTGAACTCATGGATGGCACCAGCAGTAAACTCCATGACCTAAATAACAGACTATATGAAAGAGCGGGAGCGTACGGGATGGGAGTCAGCACGGAGGTCGAAGATCGTGGTGAAGAGCACGTGCAACCTCGGTGCAGACATCACCATGAACGGCCAAAAACTGGACGAAGTGACCAGCTTCAAGTATTATAAAGCTATAGAGGCACGACATTAACATGTATCAGGTATGTCCCTATTGGATCAATGGCTGCAGATATGAGCTATGTTTATAGGCTATACATACTTGTTATTTGATATATTGTTGTATATGAATAAATGCGAACACAAGCCTCCATAGCTCAGCGGTTAAAGCACTGGTCTTGTAAACCAGGGGTCGTGAGTTCCATCTTCGCTGTGGGCTGATTTAGGAAAACTTTATGTTAAGTTCTGAAGATTGTCTATATAATAATTATTATTATAATAAAAACAATAATTATAATTATTAAGCGATCGCGCTTATCAATTGCATATTCATTATAACAAGTACTTTCACTTAATTATTGTTAATTATTGGATGTTCTATTAAGATATGAATGGAGTACTGTTAATTGGTATACCTATACACTATGAAAATAACTGTTACGTTAGTACCTTCCTTATGTGATCATTTCATGATGCAGATCTGGACTATTTATGATGCGGCGGATTTGCCACAGATGTTTTCCTGGTGATGGAGCAAAACGATTAGTGTGGATTGAGCCCGCGAACTCCCGCCTATATTGGATACCAGTATGCTACGTATTATTCATCCCACAAAAGCAAATAGCAAAAGGCTGGGAAAAACTTCATAACAAACAACAAACTAATCCTAACATTAATTTGTATGTTCAGTTGCGTAGTACGAGAGATTATATCAAAATGTAAAAGCCCTTCCATGAATCAACTGAAGGACAAATAACAATGCCTCCAGTGAGGGTTGATCTCACGACCCCTGGTTTACGAGACCAGTGCTCTACCACTGAGCTATAGAGGCACGACATTTACATGTACGTTTGCCATATCTACAATGTACATGTATCAGGTATGTCCCTATTGGACCAATGACTGCCGATATGAGCTATGTTTAAAGGGACTGTCCAGCAGATAAAGGATCGAACGACGCTAATCGATATTTACGGAAACTACCAGGATAGCTTATATAGCTAAAAAATGCATCCGCTTAAAACATGAGTGTGGATGGTCGGGCGGTCTTAGTGGGTAGCTTTTTACTCCAGGACTCGAGGAATCCATTGGTCAGTGGTTCGAGCCCTAATGAGGGTTACTTTGTTTCCTTTTTTAAATTGTATTCTTGTTGTTTTTCTACTGCAGATTTTTAGTTCAAATGTTTAAATTTATCAATATAAAGCATTTAAAGCATTTAATGACAAGCTTCAATACATGCCAAAATATGTTGGACGGCCCCTTTAAAGGCTATACATACTTGCTGTTTGATATTTGATATATTGTATAATATGAATAAATGCGAACATATGCCTCCATAGCTCAGTGTTAAGAGTATTAGTCTTATAAACCAGGGGTCGTGAGTTCGATCTGCAAAATTGTCAACATAAAAATAAAGATGATTATAATAACAATAATTATGCTTAAATAGCCATCGTACTTTTAACTTTTTTTTGTTCATTATAACAAGTATTTTAACTTAATTATTGTTAATGATTGAATTTTCTATGAAGATATGAATGGAGTACTGTTAATTGGAATATCGAAACAAACTTTGAAAATAACTGCTACGTTAGTATCTTCCTTATATGATCATTTCATGTTATATTGGATTGNTTACATTATTTAAAAACCCGTACAATCAACTCATCCTAAGCGAAACAAAAAAATGCCACCAGTAAGCTTTGAACTCACAACCTCTGCTATACTACTAAGCTGTAAACCAGTGTGGCCATACCACGTGGTCCGTGACGTCATTTTGGTTAGCACGTCAAGTAGAAAATCGTCAACATTGCCTCCGCTAAGAAACTTCAAATCCATGTAAGTATCCTTTTACTTACTCTTTTTTGACGAAATAAAGCGCAGGCTAAGGGTAAAGTTGAGCACTATTCTCGGTTATGTAAATATTTGACACCAGATGAGTAGTTTAGTCTATCATTCGAGGCAAATTCCTAGATTTTACGTTACAATGCACGCAAGCACGACAAGCACATTTTAAACCTGAAACGAGGCCATGGAAATAATAGTTTAAATGTATTTTTTACATCTAACGAATCCGGTTAGGTCATATAGTTGTTATATTCGGAACTCTCCGGTCTATGTTTTTTTCCGATATTTGAGCGCGCGCAGCAGGTACAAACAAAGGCTGGCGCGATCATTTAAACCGATAGTACAGCTGATATGAGAAGTATATTTTCGATAAAAACGTCCTAATGCCAACAAAAAGATGCAGTTGGGGAACGTGCAATAGTGACAGCCGTTATTGCCACAAACCGCATATGACTGGTGTAACGTTTTTACCCTTTCCAAAGCCAAATGTGGATATGGAAAGATGTCTACACTGGATAAAACAATGTGCGCGTCCTCATGCGACCTTATCAGCGGAAAAGATTGGGAAACACCATTTTATTTGTTCAAAAGTTTGTAATCGTTTATAAAATATATGTGCATTTATTTTTATTTATGACATTCCCGGAGACTGACATGGCTAAATTGGTCATACGAAATAAGGTAGTTGTAGATATCAAAGATGCTAATTCCAGGAACTGTGGACTGCTGACCTGTGACGTAAACACGCGAAAATCAACGACGCACGAAACGATATTCGACACTTTGAAACGACAGGCGACAACGAAGACGACACAAGACATTCGAACATTTGATCGCTTTGTCGCGACTATATTTACAAAGAAAAGTTGCATCTTATATTTCAAACTCGCAAATATCTCTCGAAACGAAAATAAAAAAAATAAAAAAATCGTTAGCAAAACATTTATGCTTCCAGGGAGGTTTGAACTAAAGCTACCAAAGAAAGACATCCTCATCGTCAAATGCGACTGGAGCGCCAGTGTTAGGCCAGACGCCTACTAAGACTGGTAGATTTAGCATGAGAGACCAATGACAGAGAGCTGAGAAGCCTTTAGTTCGCTGGAAGCAATCAAACTCACCCTGCACAACACGCTGCACCCACATAAACCGTCCAGAACAGCAACATGGAATGTTCCACACGGGCAAGTACACCACCAGATCGACTTCATACTAGCACCTCAACGGTTCAAGTCCAGCATCAACACGGCGAACACAAGAACGTTTCCTGGCGCATACATTGGCAGGGATCTTGGCTTAGTCCTCTCCAACATCAAGCTGAAGTTTAAGAACAAACGCATCACCAAGAACCACCGCATCAGAATCATATTCCTATTCAAACAAAACAACAATTAAGCATTAAAGGTATTCGCTTTCACTTATCCTAACATTACTTGTATGTTTAGTTACGTACTGCGAGTTATTATTACAAAATTTAAAAGTCCCTTCAATGAATCAACCGAAGGATAAATAACAATGCCTCCAGTGAGGGTTGATCTCACGACCCCTGGTTTACGAGACCAGTGCTCTACCACTGAGCTATAGAGGCACGACATTTACGTTTACCACCTCTACAATGTACATGTATCAGGTGAGTGAGGTATGTCCCTATTGCTATTGGATCAATGACTGTATATATGAATTATGTTTAAGCGACCCATCCACACACAATATCATTGTCAATTTTATTGTCAATAATGAAGATTGACAATAAAATTGATAGTGAATGGATGATATTGAAAACACGGTCAATGTATTGATGAAAATCATAGAGCTCAAATATTTATTGACGCACTGTCAATTTTATTGACAAGTGTCTTGCACCCTTTAATAACATTTTCAATATTTAGTCTGGATGATATGAATGGATGATATTGAAGACACCGTCAATGTATTTTCACTTATTAGTTGTATGTTTAGTTGCGTATTACGAGTGATTATTACACAAAATGTTAAAGGCCCTACAATGAATCAACTGAAGGATAAATAACAATGCCTCCAGTGAGGGTTGATCTCACGACCCCTGGTTTACGAGACCAGTGCTCTACCACTGAGCTATAGAGGCACGACATTTACATGTACGTTTACCATATCTACAATGTACATGTATCCGGTATGTCCCTATTGGACCAATTACTGAAGATATGAGCTATGTTTAAAGGCTATACATACTTGCTATTTGATATATTGTGTAATATGAATAAATGCAAACACAAGCCTCCATAGCTCAGTGTTTAGAGCTTAAGTCTTATAAACCAGGGGTCGTGAGTTCGATCTGCAAAATTGTCAACATAAAAAAATGATTATTATAATAACAATAAATATACTTATATAGCCATCGTACTTTTAAGTTTTTTTTGTTCATTATAACAAGTATTTTAACTTAATTACTGTTAATGATTGAATTTTCTATGAAGATATGAATGGAGTACTGTTAATTGGAATATCGAAACACACTTTGAAAATAACTGTTTCGTTAGTATCTACCTTATATGATCATTTCATGTTATATTGGATTGAACCTGCGAACCCCGCTTAAATTAGATGCTCAAAGCGACACACGATATTTTGCGCGATAGACGAAGCGACACGCGATATTTGTACTGTTCAAATATCTTTGTAATAATATCGCCTGTCGACTCTCGCGATCCAACATAAATTATAACCAATTTAAAAACCTTATTCAGTCATGGAATGGAAATGTTTGTAAATGTTCTTCTTGTTCCTGGGACAGGGCCACAGCACAGGTACAGCATACAGCAAAATGTTGTTGTATTTTTTTTTATTTTTTTTTTTTTAATTGTTGTGCTCTTTTTCATGCTTTTTGTGCTTTTTGGTGCTTTTGAGTTTTTGTGTGCTTTTGTGTATCTTGTCACCATTACTGTACCAAGTTCTAGTGGTTAAACATTTTTTACTGCTTGTTGCGTATTTCATGAAAATTAACCTTTTATATTTGCATTTTATTTTATTTTTTGCTACTTTATGTGCTTACAAACTTGTGCTGAAATGCACTATATGTATGCGTCTGTGCATGTATCTATGTATATACATGTATGCATAAATGTGTATATATACAGCTACTTGCATGATGCCAGTAAATGAACATTTTTCATTACTATTTTGTCTGTTATGTAATCTGATTGCCTTAAATCTAGTACTACCCACTGCTTGCTCTGCTTGTCAGTTTTTATTTGCTTAATGCCAGTCCATGAACATTCTTCATAATTATTTTGTTTGTCATGTAACCTGTTTTACCTTATATGTATAACTACCTTCTGTTCGATTTGCTTGTCAGTTTTTATTGTGAGGAAGCTGCTGATAAGTTCACTTCGAATCTGATTCGAGCTGATATTTCGCTTTAACATATTTTCTTAGCGGTCCCACTTTTTGTGGGTTTTTTCCTCTCAGTTTTTAAGCCCGCAAATTGTTATGGCAGTTTTTAGATCTACGTATAAATCCAGATCAGCGGCTTCCTGCACAACTTGTTAAATAATATAAGGACCAGGGAATGTTATACTATGCTTTTTAAAATAATTTTTCTGCATGCTAACATATCTATTAACTTAAATTAATATTGCTATATTTTATCCCATATTTAGCTGTTTTATATTTGTTACTTATATACACTTGTTTATATAGTCGGTTCAAAAGCCTTAACGGCTTATGTTGTCTGTATATGTCTTGCCGACTCAAAATAAATCTTATCTTTTAACAACTACGAAAATAAATATTCGGAACCGAAATTTCCAGGGTTGGATCCGAACCCGCGAATCTGAAGTTGGATCCGATATCATCGGATATTTCGGGGACCCGTTACAGCCCTATTCAATAGGCATACCGGTAATTTGTTTTATATATATAAAATATTTTCTCAATGAATTCATCAAAAAATGTTATCAAGAAAACAATGTGAGGGGTGAAAAAAGTGTAAACACGTCCAAATGTACTTAATATCTAAATGTTCATTGAAGTATGAAGAAAGCGGTTTTCGAATTTTAATCACGGTATGCGCATTTCTCTCTTGAAAATGTATGTTCAATTATTGAAATACGGGACACTTCGTAATCTTTGCTGTATATTGTGTATAAGACGGCAGCGAGCCGATTACAGACGTCCGGCCTTGCTCTGCCGTTTTTTTTATTGTCTAAATACTTAGGGAAGTAACTGACAACTGCACCAATTGAATCAGAGGTAGTGGGAAACTTGCCGAAGAAAGGATTTCATGACCAATCACCTCAAAAGTTATGTGAGCGGGACGGGGATCGAATCCGCAAATCTCGGATGTGTATGCCAATACAAATCATACTGAGATAGCCGGCATAAACACGGTATGCAAAACTGACATATTTTTTTTAGAATATCTGACTAAAACCCATTTGGAGTTAAAAAATGAATCGATCATTTAACATGTTTAGTTCGAGAATGATTTAATTTCTTGGTTTTTAATGCTGGTATACTAAACTGTAGACCGATTTGCATTTCGATAGTATTTCAACAATTGTNGTTCAAAAATGAATCGATCATTTAACATGTTTAGTTCGAGAATTATTTAATTTCTTGGTTTTTAATGCTGGTATACTTAACTGTAGACCGATTGCATTTCGATAGTATTTCAACAATTGTATCAAGACATGACATTCAATACACTTCGTTTTGCCGACCTACTTATTTTAATACCAAAGTTTAAGCGAAAGCACATGCATTCAGCGTTTTGATTGGGTTTCTATCTTAAAATCGTGATATCNTATTTTAATACCAAAGTTTAAGCGAAAGCAACATGCATTCAGCGTTTTGATTGGGTTTCTATCTTAAAATCGTGGTATCACTATTGCGCCGTAAATATTCGCGGTTTTTGGCTAAGGGAATTTCCAAATACGCACACGCAAAACATGTATACCACTGATTCATCTGACGTTACACAATCATGACATATGTTCATTTTAAAGGTGTAATCGGTTTGCTTTTACGAACAAAAAAATAACCTTCAACTGACAAAACGGAAAAGTGTTTTCAAATCCATTTAAAATGAGGCGGGACTATACGATTATTGACTAGGGTGTTGGGACACACACATACACAAAAACATATGTTGTTTTTATCATTGAAATTGTTTTTAGCAAGTTTAGAAATTGAGGAAATACTAAAAATAGGCTAGCTAACAGTTTACTGTAAATTAAAACAAATTCATTAAATAAAAACGTTTTCAATCGAATAAGAAAGGGTGATTGAAAAAAAATCAAACAGTGGCGTATTTAAGGTGGGTCGCGAGGGTGGGGTGTAAAAGCCGCCCCCCCCCTGCACAAATTCACTTATGATCATATTTCATATTTTGATTGATCTGGCAACAATTGTGTTTAATTTCCCACAATTTTCAGAAAACATCTACATCATAGATTGTGAATACGTCATGCAACTGNCATATTTTGGTTGATCTGGCACCAATTGTGTTTAAGATGTTGCTTACAGCCATTAATTTCCCACAATTTTCATACAACATCTATATCATAGATTGTGAATTCGTCATGCAACTGATAGATTTTGTCATTGTTTCGAAATACAATCCTTCTGTTATTTTAATGATCCTTTTTTTTACTTAGTTCCGTCTTCGTTCATTACATTTTAATACAAACCTGAAATAAATTATCATTATGTCTTAATAGATCATATAGAACGACCACATGTTAACCACAAAGTAATACATGCATTAATTAAACGATATTTAATCGTTTGTGTGGGCTAAATACAATAGTTTTTTGTTTTTGTGAAGGATTATGTCGGTCTGATGATAAAATACAAACACAAAAAAAGTTTTTGTAAGTTTGCAATCTCTGAAAGGCATGAACAATTGCGCAATAATATTGGCAGTCACTGTTTCCTACGGAATACCGTTAGGGCCATCGTGGTTACACATTAAAATCNAATCCATTAACAAGAATGCATGCATTTAACAAGCTCCACCATGCCCATGCTTAACCTTTGACCTCGTGTGACCTGTGGCATTGACCTTTGCACAAAAGCCACAGGACTTAGGCGCGATACGATTTTATCCTTGCGGTGAATATGTGTGGTTAATTGTTTTAAAATTGCTTAATTAATGTTAAAGTTACAATCTGGACATTTGACCCTGAAGTGTTACCTTAATATTTGGTCTATGGAGACAGGTTTCAATCGCCTATTTTAAAAAACAAGAGGGCCATGGGCCCTAAGGCGCTCACCTGAGAGCCAAAGGAACTAGCCTATTCTGAAAAAAATGCACGCTGATTCATGAAGATTGGACCAAAAAAGTGACTTTTAACATGTTTTTTTTTTTTAATTGACCTAGTGACATAATTTTTGAGCTCATATGACCCTGTTTCAATATCTGCCAATATTTCATTGGGACAAATGTTCTGACCAAGTTTCATGAAGATTAACCAATAAATGTGGCTNGAAAATGCGATAGTACGATGGCGACAATGCGATAGGACGATGATGGCGACAATGCGATACTACGATGGCGACAATGCGATAGTACGATGGCGACGGTATTCCGTAGTTGCCGCTGCATATAGTTATCATAAGAAATCAGAATCAAAACCAATCAGCTACAACGAAACACTGAAAGAAAGGAAGAATGGTTCGTCGCACCGGAATTCAAAGTTGGGCAATCGCATTAACAACTGTGCCATCGTGGCTGCGTTATAAGATCTTTATTTTACTTTATGTAAATGATCCACGTGTTGTTAACTTTTCGAAGTTTTTCTTGAATTAAGCGTTACAATTACAAACGCATTATAATTAAATCAAGTTAAACCGGCGATTTTTCATAATACACAAATGAAACTTTATTTTCTGTATTTATGTCAGTTGTGTTCATCTTCCGCTCCTTAATATAATGAAACAGTAACAAAAAATAATAATTCAAATGAGTCTATCTGTGAACAAGTCCCTTTAACCGTCATATATCACCGCACCGCAACCTTGTCGACAGGCTGTCAGCGTATCTACTACAAACTATAGCGTACCGTTCTTTAAACTGCACGACATGATGTTGAGGCCAAATATACTGGTACTTTTACTTATCTTCGCTCACAACGGTAAGTAATTTATTTCTCATTTTAGTGTTAGTTGTTTTTAAATATAGTTTTAAATCGAGAACTCATTTTATGTTTAAAAATGTTGGTAACAAATAGTGTAACAGGCGTTAGGTTCAAATGTGTACATCAATACATTTATATATTTCGTATATGTCGACGTAACGTAATTAGGAATTTCGAAACGATTCAAGATTTCAAGATTCAAGATTTATTTACAATATTAAACGTTAACACTTTGAACGACTTTTAATTGTCGCACGTCAACAGAGCATACCGTCTGTAATGATAATGTATCGAAATTAATATCATAATGAAATCCGTTTTGTTGTGTGGTTTTACTGTTTACTTCTTTCACTGATTTGTGAAACGTATTGTATGATTTAAAAACAAAAACAAATGCGCATTAACGTATACGTCTTTATGCTAGCATTCACGTAACTGTAGGTAAAAGTAATATGCAGTATGATTTTGCATGTCGCGTCATAAATGTACATGACTGAAAGTTTGATATCAAGTGCGTATTTAGATGTACTTTTTTGATCATCTGAAGAAATCTTATCGTCTCTTATCTGACATTAACGGGTATACGTTACGCAGTTCTAGTGGTTACAGCGTAGCTCGCCACAAAATTCACGTTATGTACGATATACAGCTTAGTATATATGGCTTTTGTCTGATTTAAACAATCCCGTTTGATGTTTTAAGATTCAGAAAGAGGATCATCGCAACTGTCGTGTATGGACGGAATTGAATTCATTAAGCATGCTTTCAAATTTATGTGAGTCAATACGAGAGCGTGTCACGAGGGACTTAATGCATTTGTAATGGAATAAGTGTTCCGATCATGATTGCGAGCGAGTCCAAGGGAGAAAATTGGACATCACAAGTCAAAACACACAGAAGCCAAAATCAAACCTAATTTGCCAAAAAATATAATGATAAAAAATTGCGAAAAATGTCAACAGAAGTCAACTGTGATAGCTTAACACGCTCGTTTTGCTTATCTCTGCTAAAGTGGCTTTAAGGAAAACATTTTAACAAGTAAACCGTACTGCTATGTCAATACTTCAACGTTTGTGTCCATTAATATACACAGTAATCTTTCGTTGGTTATAGATAAATTTTTCGGTCTAAACGCTGGGTTTTAAATTGCCCATGAATTCCACAAAAACTGAGATTTGAAGGCGAGCCATCGAGATTAAATATAATGCGCTCTTTATTCAAACACCGATAACACTGTCCTACAAGGAAAACTACCATTGCAATTATTATTAAAATCTAAAATTTTCGATGGCTAGGTGCGTATACAGAGTGACACAATTCTTAGTATCGAGTGATAAATTAACAAAAGTATGTTTTCATGTGTAATAAACCATGTGTATGCCATATTGCAAACTGCCCATAGGCATTCATCAATAGAGTGGAAGACGTGAGTCTATATTTAAGTGCAAAATAAATAACCAAATTATTATATTGGATAAAAGATCGAGTAAATAAGATGCATGATTGCAAGCATACGATTCGATATCGCGAAACCACGATAATATCAGATACTTTGTATCACGCTTTAGTAGTGTGCGATTTCCTGAATTTGAATCTATTGAACTTCTTTTATACTTGGCAGACTACGAAACATGATACATTCATAAACTTATTGACTTTTCCATATTGCAGCGTTTCCTTGGTCCTTTATATTTTCTTTTTGCTTTCATGTTCATTGTTGATGGCAGTCTACTTATTTTAGAATATAACATCATGACCTTGCTGNCATTCATCAATAGAGTGGAAGACGTGAGTCTATATTTAAGTGCAAAATAAATAACCAAATTATTATATTGGATACAAGATCGAGTAAATAAGATGCATGATTGCAAGAATACGATTCGATATCGCAAAACCACGATAATATCATATACTTTGTATCAGTCTTTAGTAGTGTGCGATTTCCCGAATTTGAATCTATTGAACTTCTTTTATACTTGGCAGGCTACGAAACATGATACATTCATAAAATTATTGACTTTTTCCATAATGCAGCGTTTCCTTCGTCCTTTATATTTTCTTTTTGCTTTCATGTTAATTGCTGATGGCAGTCTACTTATTTTGGAATATAACATCATGACCTTGCTGGAACCAATATGAATTGCTATGCGTTTGGTTATTATAGATGCTTATGGGTGTGTAGGGTGATAAGTTTGTCATCATGCTAAAAATACATGCTTGCAGGGCATGGCTTAAAGGAGTTGACTCCAGACGAAAAGCAGTTCGTTACTAACTATAACAATTACCGGATTAATGACAAACCGTATCTCATTTACGACGAGGGGTGGTTGACTTTGAACAACTCCGTGATCTTTGACCTTCAAGTTTATTACCACAATCAGGAATGCTGGAAGGTAACGCACGTCATGATTGTGTGACGTTTAGTATGCTGCATCAATTATATAACAGATAAATACATGTAAGAATTATTTAGTCTTTAGATGTTACCGTTCGATAGAGCTGCAGTCATTAAAAATTGTTAAAAATTAAACTGCGATTATGTATAAAATCCTTCAAGAATAGTGTCTGTGTCAGTGCGTTGCAACTCTCTATATTACACTCTGCTTATTTGATCGCAACTGCTAGAATATATGCAATTATTTTATTATGCTAACTTGAATGTCAATTATATGTTTACAGTGCAATTCCGAAGAACTGTTGACACTTTATGTAACCGGTACGTTTCTACTAGCTGATATTATGTTGGCGTATATGTCTATTGTCTATATCAGTGCGACCCGGTGTATCTGACCAAGGTTCCTCACGGTGCCTCTCTCACGATCAAGGTCAACACGACCTTTTGGACGGACATGGAGATACGCATGGATGTCATCATGCAGGATGTGCAGACGACCATCTGCAGGTGGGTCCTCAGACACCGCAATTTGACTGGTTCCATGCATAGCTTTTTATCTCTTAACAACATCCGCGCAGAGATTAACTGGTTTGGAACATAGGTCTTATGTCAATCCCTGTCATCAATCCAACACACGTGATGATGATTTATTCAAATTCTGCTGTTTTTGTTGTTAAATTTGTTATTTTCTTTTATCGTCTTCGTATTTGACAGCTTATGATTTATAAGTTATTATTTATGGTGTAATTTATAAATTAGTTATTTTCTATTTATGTTTACTTTTTTACAGCAAAAAGTTAATATAGTATCCAGTTATAATGAAAATTGCAATGGGTTTCATTAACTAAGAAAAAGAACTCAAAATCTTTCGTTAGGAATGCTTTATTTATGACGGTCGTGGCAAACTTTACTATCTTGGGGACATAGCCAATGCGAGGAGTAGGGTAGATTCTCAGTCCATTCACTTCCGTTAAGCATTCCACTGTAATATTTTGCTTTTACTCACTCAGCATATGCGGTGGTAAAGTGTTGCAATATGAATATAATTATCGAAGCGAATGCGTCAACGTATATGTTTGTAATTAAACTGTTTTTGCAATTTATAATTTCCATTATACATTAATAATTGCAATTCATAGTGAGGTTGTTTCTGTGGTTGGTCAAATTTAAAGTTTTGTACCTCACGTGTTTTTATGATCGGTTAAATAACAAAACTTAGGTACAAACCAAACAAGCACACCGTTTTACAGCTTAGAGATCCTTCCGTAACATGTTTTGATTGTTAAGTGGTACAGGGAATACAAAATCAGTGCTTCTATAGATTTACTTACTCCTTACAGCAACAGAGACCGAAGGCGTGACTTTAACAAAAGTAATAATGATTTAGCACGAACGCCAATGCATATTTTTATATCGGAATAATCTTATTAAAATGCAAATGTTATTATCACTAAATTACATCTTTGTTTTTAATAAATACATTTTTAATATGGGTGTTTTTAAATAAAGTATATAAGTATAAAGTATATATCGCTTCAGATTTTCCGTAAAGTTCAGAGAGAATGGCGACTATTGGTTGTTCTTCAACCAATCGGATTTCGAGACTTCGTCATGTGATATTTCCTCAGCCAATGATCCTGCAGCAGCAGAGTTACGTAAGTTGGTTGCTGTTGTTTAATAGCAGCGTTGACTTGTACTTTCATTTTATTTGATTTCCAGATAGGATCGAAACTTGAATATATACATATTTATTTAATGCGAAAGAGTAAAAATGGCTCAAACACATGAAGACCCTAGTCCTTTTGTATACTGAAGAGTCAGTAGAAGCCCCTACAAACTACGTTTACAATTTATGTCGCATTTAGTCTAATCAAATAACGCTGAAATGATGATTTCTTTACCCAGTTACTACGCATATATTAGAAGATAGTACGACTATTTAAAATTCTTAAGATTGACTTAAATAAAATGAAAGATTAAAAGCATTACCGTAAAATATTTTCTCAGTAAAGTAAGAAAATTAACGTATTTTTACTAGCGCTTTCTCTTTTTACTGAGACAAATAACGCTCGTAAAATATTTGTTTTCTCTTTGTATTGAGAACAATTTTGCACGGTATTACCCTGAAATCAATTTTTGTTTTCATATTTCAACTGCCTATGTGTTAAAGCATTCAGAAAGCTAGGAGTGGGTTGATTGACGGAGATATCATCGTATGAGCCGCGTCATGCGAATATGGGTCTTATCACATTATGCGGTCAGCGTAGCTACATTCAAGCCTGCGCATCTGCACAATCTGGTGATAAACTACCCTGCCTGCTAACGAGACTACGATATCTTTCGTGACTTTAAAGCCGACAAGATCGCTCCTGACCAGACTGCGCGTATTACTGGTCTGGAGCTAGGTTGGCCGCATATGATTAAGGCCCATTTTCACATGACGCGGTTTCAATTACAGGATCATGTCAACGTTGACGTCGGTGTTGAACGTTGGCAGGTGTGTTGCAAATTTTCCATGATTTCTTCGAACGACAATTGTTATACATACCCGTTTGTCATATTTCAGCTATACTGTATGTGGCCGCAGGGATAGTCGGGCTCTGGATTCTTGTAAAAATCTTTGCGTGCGTCTACAGGTAATTGGACATGTACCAGTATAATTGCAGTTCGAGAACTTTTATCCCTCATTTTTTTTAAGAATACTTAAATTTATTAAGATATGCAAACAAAGGGCAATGTGTGTAACGTATTTTTTACATTAAAAAATGTATTTTAATTGGGCTGCGGCTAGAGTATTTTTTGTATCGTCAACTATGTGATTGATGGTACTGATGAGGTTTTAAGGATGTGCTAACCTGTGAATTAAGTGGCATTCGAATAAATTTAACTTTCTTGTTTAATATAAAACATATGGTTATAATACGTGTAGCATATACTTTAAACTCAAATTTGTAGTATAAGAAATAATGTAATATTAACGTAATTGAGCAAAAAGTATGATTCTTTTTATTTTCAAGTCTACAGGTTTAGATTAGGTTTGTCAGTTTCTATTACACGAAGTGTGGGTGTTATTCGAATTATTTATACACAATTTGAATTATAATTAAAACTATACTTTAGTTGTATTGGTACGATGTATTCTCAAGTCATATGTTTCAAGGTCGCCGTGGCGTAGTGGATATAATGTCCGCCTTGCGACCTGGAGATCACGAAATCGATCCCCACA
The DNA here is from genome assembly GCA_007657795.1 of Dreissena rostriformis. Lineage (NCBI taxonomy): Eukaryota > Metazoa > Mollusca > Bivalvia > Myida > Dreissenidae > Dreissena > Dreissena rostriformis. The sequence goes on from VMBQ01003088.1 coordinate 36,624, forward strand.
GTGGGAGCGTTTTTTTAGATCTCCCCCAAAGACACCAAGTACTGGTTCTAGTCCCAGGAAACGCATTCGAGAGCGTTTCAAATATGCATTTGGATTCCGAATCAATCAATCTTAAATAAATAGGTTTAAACTATGCCTTATGTTACTTTCCAGGAAGAGACTTTCACACAAGAAGGAGTACAGTGTAGAATCTTACCTGACCAAGGCACCAGACAATAAAATGGTAGCTCGACTTATAGTTTATGTTCCAATTCATTCAGCTTCAATTATGGCTAACAAAGATACTAGCAGATAGTTACGTTTTTTGAAAGCTTTGAAATAAAAAGTCGTTTGGAATCCCGTATTACCCTTCTTGCAACAGGTCTCTTTTAAGGTCAATAAAAACACTGATTAGCCTGTGCAGTCCACACAGGCTACTTTAGGACGACTCTTTCCACCTAAATTGGATTTTCGCTAGTAAGAGACTTCCTTTAACGAAAAATTCCGTAATAGCGGAACGTGTCGTCCCTGATTAGCCTTCGGACTGCACAGGCTAATCAGGGACAACACCTTTCGCACATGCATTAAGCCCCGTTTTCCCAGATCGCGTCTCATTTGGTTTGTAGGAAATGAAGCCCACGGAAAACACCGGAAGGGAGGAGGTTGCGCCCGACACGCACTCCAAGCGGCAGCGTCTACATTCTCTGGATACTTTCCGCGGGTAGAATTGCTTTCTTTTTGTCATAAATATATACATGTTTATTTATACTAGGCAAACCCCCCTTACGCACATAACAAAATATAGTCAATATGCAAAATACAATCATAGTTGAAACAACACATTGGATCAAAGTGGTCTATTTCGTTGAGCTTTGAATATCGATGAGCACGAGATGAAAGTCGACTTCATGGGTTCAGTTGCGTAACCGTTTTCGTTATTAATGACAATAAACAAAAACACACCAATAATACTTATTTATAAATTTATTAAAACAAGTAAATATGCAAAATTCAAACAAAACAAATGAAGCTGCTAAAACATTTACATTTAACGCATTATGAGCCGCGCCATACGTAAATGGGTCTTATGCCATATGCAGCCATTATATTATTATTATTATTATTATTATTATTATTATTATTTTTATTATTAATAATATTGTTATTGTTATTATTATTGTTATTGATTTATGTTGTTGTTGTTGTTGTTGTTGTTGTTGTTTTATTAATGTTATTATTATTCAATAATTACGTGTATTCTCTCCAAGGCTGAGTCTCTTGCTGATGATATTCGTCAACTACGGGGGTGGCGCGTACTGGTTCTTTGATCACCCACCGTGGAACGGCCTTACCATAGCTGACCTCGTGTTTCCATGGTAACAATACTTTCAGTTTATTTTATTTTTGAAAAAACGTTTAACCCATGTATGCCTAGCGTCTATAAAAAGGCCTTGGCAAACAGCGTAGACCCAGATGAGACGCCGCATGATGCAGCGTCTCATCAGGGTCTTCGCTGTTTGCTTAAAGGAATTTCAGTAAGAAATATTCTAAACATAGAAATAAATATGTTAGATATCCCTAATTTTGGAAATAAATTGATCCAATTTAGAAGGATAGGAGAGTTCACTAGGCATAAATGGGTTAATGATGTAGAGACATATTTGTATGTTTACAAATAAATGGTTATGAAAGTGTGAAATGTATTCGGTATTATTTGTATCTAAAAGACGAAAAACAGTTTCCTCAGTACAATAATTATCAGTAATTGTTACTAATATAAACAACGTAACCTTATAATGCAAAATATAACATTTCATGTATTAGTGTTCCTTAAAGTTTCTCTCGTTGTTAGCAATAAAAACGCAGCTAAATGTGTTTTGATATTTATAAATTATATTATATAAATATGCCACTAACATATCAGGTAAAAACGTTAAAACTAACATACAGCATTAAAGTTTTAATTCCACCGGAATTATAAATATTACAGTCGCACTGTCCGTCAGTCCGTCCGGCATTTCGATTCCGAGTTTTTTTCCTAACCGCTTTCAGATACTTACCTAATTTTTGGTGCGTGAGTCTTCCTGTTGGACTTACAGATCAAGTTCGAGTTCGTTCAGGTCCATTGATTTTTGAGGACGTTACGGGCCTTGGAATTTTCTTTATCACATTTTCCGGATTTTTTTTCGAAACGCTTTCAGTTACTTATAAGATTTTTGGTGTGTCAGTCAACCTGCATGACTTTCAGATCAAGGCTGAGTTTTATTCTGGTCCATTGATNTCGTGAACAGCGACATGCGTTCATCGTCTTTGAACTCATTGAGAACCATCGTAACACACGTTTGAATTCCGCACCCGAGTTTCCGAGTTAATATCTACTAGCTTGCTTTCGAATGTGCGTATTTGCTCTTCGTATTCTGTTATGTACTGAAAATGCATAGCGAACATTCGTTGTGATGTCTTGAGTACATGGGTGAAAACAAGTAGGTGTTTTGAGCTAACTGTTCGTCTTCGTCAANTCGAATGTGCGTATTTGCTCTTCGTATTCTGTTATGTACTGAAAAATGCATAGCGAACATTCGTTGTGATGTCTTGAGTACATGGGTGAAAACAAGAAGGTGTTTTGAGCTAACTGTTCGTCTTCGTTAATAATCAAATCCTCATCGATGTCCATTCATAAAGAAACACATGTGTACAGTTCAATGGTACAATTTATTTAACATATATACGAAAATATACAAATACAAGTCAACATAATCATACAATATTGTAACAACGTAGTCATTGGTCATCAGCGCTCAATTCTAGATCACTGAGTATTGTCTTTTCCTTTTTCGTTTTTTTAACAGCTTTTTTTCCACCAGATTTGCGCATTCTTTTAACAGCCAGAGCGTTCATAATTTCCTCTTCATCGTCGTTCAGCGTATCTGACATTTCTGTATCGGAGATGTCGATATCGGCATAGTTGCGTTTTCCTCAACCTCGGAAGATTTGATTCGCTCTTTTAAAGCAAACATGTTTTGTAGCCGGTTCGATTGGACTCTTCTAAGATCAGAATAAGTCGGTTAGAATACGCGAGAAGGGAATTCCAATAGAACAATTCGGAAGAGTATTCAACATGGCTACCAGTCGCAGTGTCATGGCTTTCATAGTTAATGAAATATGTTAGAAGATGATGAAGAATGCTTGCTTCAACCAGAGCCAAATTTAGCTATGCCAAGATTAGCCGCTTTAATTGCAACAGTGTATGTATTGCCAAATATTCTAATAACTTATTTAACCAAAAAACTTGTAACCGATAATCATTTCGGATAAGCCGGATTTCGGATACGAATTGTATTTAAAATGGGTATTCAAAGCTAATATTATCATAAATATTAAATAATATATGAAAGACATTACCCTGTCAATGTTCCTTTGAGACTTGAAATATGGCTTATTAATTCTTCATTTTGTTAATCATTTACTAAATGTTCTTGTTTGTTCTTCATTTTGTTAATCATTTACTAAGTGTTCTGTATTTTCATAAAATGAAGCTTAAATTCAAAGAGGATTAGGATTTTGGAATAACGAATTAAAGAACATACAAGACGCGGGGCATTGTCATTCAACTGCTATAACAGTGTAATGCCTTTAATATATTATAAAATTTGGTGAGTTGTTATTACCCAGTGTGCGAGGCATTTTATTTTAGAAAAGAAATTTACTAATTGATTAGTTAACATAGATAGAAATTGAACTGATTGAGCTTTTATGTCCCCGAAGGTGGGCATATAGTGATCGCATTTCTGTCTGTCCGTCTGTCACACTTTGGCGTTTAGGTTTCGAAAAATGCTCATAATTTCTATGTCGCTTCAGATGTAACCTTCATATTTGGTATGCATGTGTATTTGGACAAGGCCTTTCCACACGCACACACATTTTGACCCCTTTGACCTTGAACTTAGGGTCTGCGTTTAGGTTTCGAAATCTGCTTTTAGGTTTCGTTTCGAAAGACCTTTTTCTAGGTCATAATTATGTCTTCCTATGGAGACAGCTTTTGTTTACATTAGGATATAATTCGTATATTAGTTTCTTATATTTTTTCAGATGCCGAGATGATGTTCCAAAAGTGAAGAACTATACAGAAGTCACAGTTCCACAGTATGTTCCAGATGACTTCAAAACTTTTTTTCGAATGACTCGGGGAACATTTGAAAAACTTTTGTACAAAGTCTCAAGCGCAGAACAGTTCAGTCGCAGATTAGGATCTGGTGGCCGTGAGCAAGTACCATTAGACAAAGACATTCTTATTAATCTTTGGTTTCTTGGGAATTTAGAAACAGTGCGTTCTATTGCGGACAGATTTAATGTTTCAAAATCCACTTTCTTGAATCACAACAGAAAAATTCTAACATTTCTATGCGACAATCTAATGAAGTCCGTCATTTGCTGGCCATCGAACAATGAAAGACAGTCAATTATTGCTGCATTTGAAGATAAAAAAAGGCTTTCCCGGAGTCTTAGGGGCAATCGATGGGACTCATATCAAGATTCGTGCACCTAATACAAGGTCTTGATGATTACTTTAATAGAAAGAAGGACTATTCACTAATTTTGCAAGCTGTGTGCAGAGAGGACAGGCGATTTACGGACGTGTATTGTGGTTGGCCAGGCAAAGTTCATGACGCACGTGTTTTTAGGAACTCGCCTTTGTTTACATTACTGCCAGAGTTAACTGGAATGAACCATATTCTTGGAGATGGAGCTTATCCAGTTTCGACATATCTAATGACGCCATACCGAGATAATGGTCACCTTTCTAGAGAGCAAGTGAACTTCAATAAGAAACTGTCTGGAACCCGTGTTGTAATTGAAAACAGCTTTAGAATGTTGAAAAATAGGTTTCGGAGACTTAAGTTTGTTGACATGGTAGATACAGAATATATTGTCAAAACTGTAATTGCATGCTGTATTCTTCATAACTTATGTATTTTAAATGAGGATGAAATTCTTTTTGAGGATGATGGACTGCACGATGATGATACCAATGAAACATTATTTGTACCTCCCAACAACGCTGAAGGTGTTATGAAAAGAAATATGATAAGTAGACAGTTAACAGCCTAACATTTGAGAATTTAGAGTACATACATGTAAATTACGGCGCATGTTGTGAAATGATATTATATGTACACATTATTACAATATTAAGAAGTGAAACTCCAGCTGCTGGAGCAGTATTGAAATCTTATTATAAANTCTAGAGAGCAAGTGAACTTCAATAAGAAACTGTCTGGGACCCGTGTTGTAATTGAAAACAGCTTTGGAAGGTTGAAAAATAGGTTTCGGAGACTTAAGTTTGTTGACATGGTAGATACAGAATATATTGTGAAAACTGTAATTGCATGCTGTATTCTTCATAACTTATGTATTTTAAATGAGGATGAAATTAACATTCTTTTTGAGGATGATGGACTGCACGATGATGATACCAATGAAAAATTATTTGTACCTCCCAACAACGCTGAAGGTGTTATGAAAAGAAATATGAAAAGTAGACAGTTAACAGCCTAACATTTCAGAATTTAGAGTACATACATGTAAATTACGGCGCATGTTGTGAAATGATATTATATGTACACATTATTACAAGAATTATTCCTAATGGATTGTGTCAATACTCGTTTCTATTACACGGATCATTGTCGTGATGTTGTTGTGTAATATTAGAATATGTAATATGACTTTATTTAAAATACAACCTGTATTTGAAACTGTATTTTGATGCATTGCCATGTTCTTAATGTGTGATTTGTTAATGAAGACAAATAATGAACATGGAAGTTTTTGTTGTTTTAAATTTTATTAACAGAATAAAAAAAACAATAAATTTATCACAATGACTATCTGTCATCAAGACTAGCTGTCGTGAGATCACACATATATAAACAAATTTAACGAATGGATACCCCACCCAAGCATAATATTAAAGACTTTAGTTAGTCAAATAAAGGGCTATAACTCTGAAACTACTGACTCGAAGTAGAAATAACATGATGGAAGGCAATGGCTAAAATGTTTGTCAAACTTACTTCAATCAGCTAAACGTAATGAGCAAGTTCCGTTACAGTTAACAAGTTACTTTCATCAATCATGAAATCAAGGTCTTACCTTAATTACTCAATAAACAATTGTTTTTGCCAAAAAACGTTGATTAACAAATGTAACGCCCAAGATTCATGACAAATGGACAATACCATTACACAACATAGCTGCTGAGCTGTTCATAACTACCATTTGAGTGACACCGAGCTAAATCCTTGTAATGCACTAAGTGACCCATTGACCTAGTTTTTGACCCAGCATGACCCATATTTAAACTTGACCTAAATATCATTTAGACACAACTTCTGACCAAATTTGGCGAAGATTGGATGAAAAGTACTTCAATTAAAGAGCGGAAACCATGCTAAATGCTTGAAATGCACTAAGTGACCTCGTGATATAGTTTTGACCCGGCATGACCCATATTTGAACTTGACCATGATATCATTTAGACACAACTTCTAACCAAGTTTGGGGAACATCGGATGAAAACTACTTGAATTAGAGAGCAGACACCATGCTCAATGTTTAAAACGCACTAAGTGACCCTGTGACTTAGTTTTTGACCTGCCATGACCCATGTTCGAACTTGGCCTAAAATTTACAACTTCTGACCAAGTTTGGTAAAGCTTGGATGAAAACTACTTGAATTAGAGAGCGGACAACATGCTGAATGTTTAAAATGCACTAAGTGACCCCGTGACAAAATTTTTGTTCCATATTTGAACTTGACCTAGCCATCATCTAGACACAACTTCTGACCAAATTTTGTGAAGATCGGTTGAAATCTACTTCAATTAGAGAGCGGACACCATGCTACATCCTTGTAATGCACTAAGTGACCCTATGATCTAGTTTTTTACCCGACATGACCCATATTCGAACTTGACCTAGATATTGTCTAGATACAACTTCTGACCAAGTTTGGTGAAGATCGGATGAGAACTATTTGAATTTGTGGATGCCGCCGCCCGACCGCCAAGGGTGAGACTATAATACCACCCGTTTTCAACGGGTGTATAAAAAGGCAATAAAACAAAAACTTAAAACTAATCAAATGGCTATTAAAAACAACAAACAAACAAAAACATGAAAAATAGAAACAAAGTAACAATCAATGTAATTTGGCCCCTAAACTTGCCATATAACACGAGGTATATGCTTACAGATTTGGTCAAACGTTTGCCTTTTGAAAAAAAAGTATGAGCTATTGTCATCACCTTGGCGTCGGCGTCGGCGTTGGCGTCGGCGTCCGGTTAAGTTTTGCGTTTAGGTACACTTTTCTCATAAAGTATCAATGCTATTGAATTCAAACTTGGTACACTTACTAACTATCATGAGGGGACTGGGCAGGCAAAGTTAGATAATTCTGGCTTGCATTTTGACAGAATTATGTGCCCTTTTTATACTTAGAAAATTGAAAATTTTGGTTAAGTTTTGTGTTTAGGTCCACTTTTTTCCTAAAGTATCAAAGCCATTGCTTTCATACTTGCAACACTTACTAACTATCGTAAGGGGACTGTGCAGGCAAAGTTATGTAACTCTGACTGGCATTTTGACAGAATTATGTGCCCTTTTTATACTTAGAAAATTGAAATTTTGGTTAAGTTTTGTGTTTAGGTCCACTTTTTTCCTAAAGTATCAAAGCCATTGCTTTCATACTTGCAACACTTACTAACTATCGTAAGGGGACTGTGCAGGCAAAGTTATGTAACTCTGACTGGCATTTTGACAGAATTATGTGCCCTTTTTATACTTAGAAAATTGAAATTTTGGTTAAGTTTTGTGTTTAGGTCCACTTTTTTCCTAAAGTATCAAAGCCATTGCTTTCATACTTGCAACACTTACTAACTATCGTAAGGGGACTGTGCAGGCAAAGTTATGTAACTCTGACTGGCATTTTGACAGAATTATGTGCCCTTTTTATACTTAGAAAATT
>VMBQ01003088.1:45062-99734 GCA_007657795.1 Dreissena rostriformis
AGATTTGTAGCGGGTACGAGTACAAGTCTTATCAATTTTCGCCATTAGCAGCTCATCCAAATCACTATAATCATCGTATTCGTCATACTTTTGGTCATCTTCGGTTTGAAGGCTATCAACCGATTTATTTAAATATTTTTGGTTATCATCGCTAGAATGAACATCTTGATCGCTTTCTGTTTCCACAATTCCATAATTATCTCTTTCATATTGCTTTTCAAACTCGATTTCCAAGTACCTATAGCATAAGTCATCACAATAGTCAAGAAATTCAAATTCAAAAGGACAAGCACGGCAAAACCGTCGATGACTGAGTCTCACTTCTTCTTCTTTGTTCATGTTCCAATCGAACACAAAAGGGCAAGCGGGGCACAGCTGTCGATGCCTAAGTCTCACATCTACTGTGTCCATGTTCCAAATGGAAATGTGCGCATTGCAAAACACGCATCTAACGCAATTAAAAATAGTGTCGGAGATGACACAAGGGTCGTAGATGAACCCTTGGCTAGCCAGGTCTTCCTTTGACACCCTGCGTCTGGATGGCCTGTCTTCAAAGGTTTGAAGTCTTTGGTCCATATTTTGATAGCGATTAAAGGCTCATGGTTCAGATTTTCTTAGCCTCGCAAAACGACTGTACACAGACATGTGTGCGAACAAACGTTCTTAGACTTAGTAACGTATTCATCTCCTTTTTATACCATTTTTTTGTAATGACTTATGCGATACAACTCTCGTAGTAAAATTAGTGTTTTTACTTGTATATTTCGAAAACAAAATTATCCCGGCAAAATTAGCGGGGGGGGGTCTTTTTTAAAACCCCACCCCCCTTATTAAACCGTCAGAACATTTTCCGGGCATATAATATAGCGCCGCATCCCGCACCGAAAATCGACACAAGAAAAAAGTGGCTGTGGTTGGTTATGCATAGTGGTATTAACATGGTGATTGGTCTTGAATAAATGATTTATAATGATGTAAAGATTAACATAAATTTCTATTTAATATATACACTTTTTTTTCAACATTACAGTTTAAAAATGCAACAAAAAAGAAAAAAACTATTCTATGTCACAGAAATGACCTGTGTTATGAAGACACAATATGCTGCTTAGTAACTATGTCAAAACAGCTTACCCTGTTTGCCGCATGAGCAAATGGTTACAAACTCAGCCATGTAGATGAAGAAATGTCAATTTGTCAACAATTGTTTAGTCTTTAAATCTGCATCAAATATCAAAAATGAGAATTTTGCCATAGCTAGGTAAATTTGGCTTAAGAATGTTATTTAGCAGCTTAGGCCCTGCAAATCAGTGCTTTTTGGATATTAAATCTTTGNTTAGTCTTTAAATCTGCATCAAATATGAGAATTTTGCCATAGCTAGGTTAATTTGGCTTAAGAATGTTATTTAGCAGCGTAGGCTGTGCAAAACAGTGCTTTCATTGGATATTAAATCTTTGCCGCTCAGAAGCAAAGTGAAATTGGCTGTATGCAACCAGCATAAAACAAGACCTGCATGCTCATCAGTATCATAGGGTTGGAAATGAAGGCTTTAAAACTTGAANCCCGCACCAAAAATGCACACAAGAAAAAAGTGGCTGTGGTCAAATATCTATCATTATTCACATCGGTACATGGTTTCTTCAACGTGGCTTTATAGAATGGTAAAACGGTTTCTCGAAAAACACTATAACAGCGTTATGAACACATTCAATTTAAAATCATTCTTCTGCTTTTTTTTGTTTCGTGTTTATAAGAGAGGTTCACAATTATGCTCCCGTTAATGTGTTTTGCACTCGGAACACGCATTAAGCGGAAACAAACGGCTGTTTTACGACATGTTTACGCAGAGAACGAATTAGACGAATATTTACGTGCCATGGAAAAAGACAGGGTATGTAGCGGTGCACAATAAAATATCCGTATCATGTCTATAGATTACATATATTGTATATTTGTAACTCATTATTCTAAAAAACATACTTGTTAAAAAAACAATATAAACACCATCGTTAACCTTCTGAATAAATACAAAATGCGGATTAAACCCTAGTCAGGTTTGATTGAATAGTTGTACCCTAATATTTATTTTCTAATATAATCAACAATACTTTAATGGAAATAAGATGTCGATTATATGATGTCTTATTCGTATGCACATAACATAAAAACTGGAATAAAGAACCAAATAAAACGTTTCGTTCTTTATATGGAATTCATTGTTTATTGAGTTGCAAAATGCAGTCATATGATACCTTTAAATTATATATCTGACGACACTATACGCACATTCATTAAACCCTGTTATCCCAGAGTTATAGAGTTAGGCTCAGTAATACATCAGCAAGGCTAGTCATTATTTCAAACTGTATGAAAGATAATAATTAACTGTTGCGGTTAGATGTAAGGTTTTAAAGGAAGCGACAGTTGTATGGGATTAGTTCCATTATTGCCAATCTTGATATAACCAGTATGTGACACATGACTTATGACTTTTGTTATATATTGATGTTATTTACAGAGACGTGTAAACAAATAACTATTGTGTGCAGTTGGTTTTTCGCTATTTCATATATAGATTATTTATATTTATCCAAGATACGTGAGATACAACACTATTTATACTGTGCACAAGTCAATGTCAACATTCTCTAGCTATTCATTGGGAAGGATTGTGATTGTTTGAACATTACACGTAGATCAACGTACATTATTTTTTATAAATGTTATTAACCGTTATTGCTGACATTTCTTGCAATAACACTTTGAAGACTTGAATAAACATCAGCTGCAATGCTTTTCTTCGTAAAACTTGCAATGCAGTGAGTGGGGTTTGAACATTGCTCTGTTTGAAAAACAAACTTTACCAATTATGATAAGACTGTAATTTGCCACAGAATGCCACTGAACAAATCGTCCGATTCGTGACATAACTATCCATCAAGGTGAGCAAAACTCAAAATACTTTTGTAAAAGTATGTTTACATCTAGATAAGCTTCTGGGTCTGTTGTGTAACCAATAATAGTTATGTAGACTGTGGTCAGTGTTCAGTGGTTGGAAATACCTATACATTTGAATATGGCATTTACCGTTTTTCCGAAATAAATTAACATAGCGAAATTCTATGATTAAAAACAAATAAATTATTTCCTAACTAAGCAATTTTGATATGTTTATGTTGTTATTCAAATAATTATTCGAATAGGTCTGTAGATGCCTAAAATATATCGTATCGGGAGTATATCGTTCCATGGCAAAAAACATCAATGTACATTGATATGATAGTTAACATATTACATGTACATCCCTGATACATAATTTGAATCCCTCAAGGCCGACATGTACACATAAACAAATGTACAAGTAAAACCGACAAAACACGTGCAATCGTGTAATATTATATATAACGACAACTGCGTCCCGCGTGGGCGTCCTTTTGAGCGTCGTGATAATGACCCGAGATAACACGCCGATATTGATCATACTACCGCGACACTGCGTGTTTGTCCTTGGATGCAACACGGGGTATGACAAATTGCTACGAGCTGTACTGTAATCGCCCTACAAAATAACACTCAGACGAGGCTTTATCTGGGACATTTTTAACGCTTGTCGAATGCTGACTCAATGTTACTGATAATGTCCAAATATGGAAGTTAATCAAACAAACTGTAGGCGTTATCATTTGAAAATATAGTTGTTTAATTTAAAATGGCGGTCTTCACGGAACATGGATTTATATTCTGCATCTTGTATTGTGTTTCATTTAAAAGTGTGACAAGTAAGTTTAGTTTCATGTTTATTTCACAACAATGGTTCACATTCAAATTTATATGTAAATCATTAGGATGCGTCTTTAACAAAGGTGCTTTTAAAGAATGTTCGTTGAAAGAGCACGAACGGCAATGTCTCACATGCTTCATAAGCATGTACTGTATCGTAATGGCAAACATCTTTGCCAAACAAACTGGTACAGGGCCATTTAATATTTGTTTAATGTACACCATTTAAATTGAATGATTACGATTGCAATGCATGGATAATAAAACAAAATAACGTGAAGTTTATTAATAACAACGAATCGCGGTTTAATTGTATCGTGTTTAATGTTAAGACAATACGATTGCTTTGAAGAACATTAAATCTATTGGTTCCCGAATTGCAAGAACGAGTCCAAATATTGAACTATATTTTTTTTTTGAAATTTCAATGCATTTTTAGGATTCACATAATTCGAAGCATTGCATCCCCAGAGGTGTTTGTGAGCAGGACTCGCAGGTAAAAAAATCACTGTGAATTTGAGCTAGAATTGTTATTAATTAATTGAATATTGAGCAAATTTGTAAATTATCAATGAATATTTCGAATACAATGAAACCTCGATATTAAGACCACCTGTGGGACTTTTGAAAAGTGGTAAATGCTTAGATTTCATGAGCAAATAACGTTTTGGAGGGACAGAACAATTAAAAAAATAACACATCTGTGTCTTTCCAATGCTGAATAAATAGGCCAACTGCTGTTGATATTTTCCATTACTCGAATTGATTAAATAATTGTTTTCTTTTAAACACAACTCTTTCCGTTTTTGCTTATCCATTTTGAATAACGATATTGATTACAGGTTGGTTTTTATATCCATCACAAACAAAACTATCTTTTTCAATTATCATTACTGTTAAATTATTCGCCGTTTTTTAATCTTAAGAGTGTGTACCAAAAAATAACCAATTTACCAATCAAAGACATGATCATATTAGCTAATTATCATCAAGAATCAAGGATTAAAAAGAAAAACAATGACAGAAAATCTAACAACTCGCAGTCGATTCAAATACCGTTGTCGTTAATTGTGTCACAATGGCTTCGTATACAAAAACCTATCAAACCACAACCCCCAATGCAGTAAGATATGAAAGTTGCTGATCGTTTGGCTGGTGTCAATTTAGAGCAATTTCGTTGATTGGTACTGATTAAAGTGGTTGTAATAGCTGTTAGCGGGTTGGTCAGATCAGTGAAAATGAAAGTTACTGGTCGTTTGGCGGGTGTCAATTTAGAGTAATTTCGTTGATTGGTACTGATGAAAGTGGTCATAAAAGCCATTAGCGGGTGGTTTATATCAGTGAGTATAACGACCATTGAAATATAGAAGGGAAAATTCGGGACTGAAAAATGGTGTTTGTTGTAGCGAGTTCTTGTAATGACGGATTGGTCGTAAAGAGAGGTTTTACTGTAAATAGGAAGAAATCATTGATTTATTTGAAGCGTTTGAATGTTGAAAACATTTCTTTTATTTACCAATATGATATGTTGCTGTTTTGTAGATGTCACTATTCTCAGTTTTAAGTTTTAACCTATTTATTTTGGAACAAAACCCCTGGGCTTATAAGGACACCCTTGAGTCTGTTTCCTAGGAATGACCAGTACTGCATCTTTGAAAGATCTTGAGAACGCTCTCCGATTGGGGGCAGAAATCATATCCACTTCACCATTCTGACCTTAAAGCTCCCTGTGTTTGAGCTGGGACCAGGGGTCTAACCTTTGTTTTTATTTTGTTTGACAGGTGAATCACCTCTGTATCCTTATACATCACCCCAACGTGCCATTGTTCAGACAGAAGGTAGCTACCATCTCATCAGCAGCTCTATCCCAGTTGTGTATGAAGAAAGATCATTTAAATCGTTTGTGGTAAGTTAAATGCTATGAACGCCATTGGGGTGCTTACTTGACTTACATATTAACAGCAAATAATATTTCAACTGCTATCTCAGAGCATGATCTTGATCTAAAATAAACACAAGAGCCTGGCATAAGTAATGAGAAGTAACAGTTTAGTTTCAACTACTCTAACAGACAGGTCACTAATAAACACACAAAGGCAAAGGTTTACAAAAGAAATCCAACTGTGATAAGCCAGCATCTCTTTGCTTAAAGTAACATTAATACTCAAAAATCAACGGAAATTTCGTAAAGTATTTCGTAAAATAAAGTTACCCAATAACAAATCAATGTTCCTTATAGCAAAAAAAAAACAAAATTTCAAAACGAGATGTTTTCTGGTAATAAGGATGTTTGTAGATATAAAATGCTCGTTTTTAATTTTTCGCGTACCCAATTAATTCCATTTTATAACCCCGCGACTATATCTATTCACACGACACATGAACACTAACATGGTACCATTTTAGTGTTTATGTGTCGTATGGATAGATATCAGCGCCGGACATTAAAATGGAATTAATTGTGTACACGAACAATTAAAAACGAGCATTTTATATCTACAAACATCCATGTTACCAGAAAACGTCTCATTTTGAAATTTTGGCTTTTGCTATAAGGAACATTGATTTTTTATTGGGTAACTTTATTTTACGAGTTACTGTCCGAAATTTCCGTTGATTTTTGAGTATTAATGTTACTTTAAAGACACATTGTAAATTAAGTTTGAAATGTTTTGGTTTTGCAGATTAGTACAAATGGATTGGTTGCCTTCACAACTGACACCAGTAAAGCAGACTTCAATAATGTGGATTGGAGCAAAGATGATGTATCTCCTTTCTTAGACATACCCTTTATAGCACCGTACTACCACGATGGAGAAAGGATAGGTATTCATAGGGACTACAAAGGCAGTGTGGAGTATGAACAACATGGACCTGCAAACCCAGACAACAGAACATTGCGTGACCTTGGGAAATACTGCACCTCCCAAGTTGTAGGCGACAGCTATTTCATTCCAACATGGGGAATAGTGATAACATGGAGAAATGTCACATCAAAAGCGTGCCAAGGAAGTTCATGTCCGGTAAATATTTGGTATACTACTTGCTCTGTTTACCATATGAACACTGGTTGAGCTTAAACATTAAGAATTACATTTGAAATTTTAAGATTTTTAAATTGTGAAACACATAATGTTTGAAATCTTAATGCATTTGTATACTTCTAGCTTTGCAAAAAGTAGTGTATGAATTACACCAGATCATTGTTATTAAATGTTTATTTTGTCATCAAAGTTAATCCAAACAATGCTCATCTTAATATTTGTTTAATAAAATAGGACACATAAAAAGCGGTTGATATGGCTATGCAGTAAAGATTTTCTTGCCAAGATAGATGAGTTAGATTGGTAACTTTGTGAGTAAAAATCTTCCATATACTGGTAACTGGAGTGGGAATTGTTACATACCCATAATTTCTTGTTTCGCCATTCCGCCCCTGCCTCTTTAAAAATTGAATTAGGACAGTTGCCACATTACATGCTTGTCTTTGTTCTGGCAAACCACTGAATTAAATTGGGGGGCTTTGCAGAGAAAAAGTGTGAGTAGTTTAATTGACCACAGCAATATGAGTGAGCAAAAGTCTGATTAAACAAACAAATGTTTGATGATAGTTGTAGGATGAAAATGTGTGTTTCAGAGTAACACCTTTCAGTTGGTGTTGTTGACTGATGGCACCGATTCCTTTGCAATTTTCAACTATGAGAAGATGGACGTGTTGCCTTGTGAATCATGTCAGGTAAGGTGACCCAAGATGATTCATGATCAAAACCTACCTTCTCCCACAAATGTTTGTTGTCCCTTTTTTTTTTGCTGTTTGAAAACAATACTAACCACAGTCTCTGGTTAAGTAATTATTGATGATACATCCAAATTGAACTAGTAAAATTACTCAAACAATTTTGCATTATAAGTTCTAACACTTCTTTTAGGCTATAAAGTACTCTCTTTTGGCAAATTCGTTATTTGTGCTCCCATTAGTTGTCAGTTTCCATCTTTGAAGGCAAGCACTGTGTAAAAGGAGTAACACATAAATATTTGATTAATGATTGGCAGAAAGGATTGCATCCATCTGACCCATTAGCAACATTACCTAAACCACTAGTGTAATACTACAGTATCTTCAATCCCATTTTCAGGCCGGTTTAAATGGTGGCAACAAGACTGGCTGGACTGACATCATTTCTCGTCGAATGACCCTTCGAGATCTTAAGAACCGACAGAGCAGTGACACTATTGGAAGATACGTTTTCAAGATATCTCCGGGACGCGTTGTCAGAGCAGGCTGCTCTACCGATTCTTTTTCAGGTTCATTAATGCTTAAATATCACAAAATAAATGTTATTTTTGACTTTTTAATTGATGTTTATGGTTATATTTTACATGTATTTACATTCTAGTGTGTTGTTTCATGTTACAGTTCATTCATCCAAATTTTAATTTTACTGAAAATTACAAAATACCAATTCAGTAAAATTACATCCGAATTTGTTTTTCCTTTTAATCACGATAATTTACATGTATGTGGTATCATATCTGGAACCTTTATCTTTGGAGAAGATATAGTTTGCAATTGATAATAAAAATAATTCTTTGCTTAATTATACAATCAGGTTTGTAAAAGTGATTGTCTTTTCCAGATCAACTTAGTATTTACCCAAGTTTTGCGGGAATGTTTGGAGGTAAAATGATTGATGTTTCCGGTCCCTGCTTTGAAAGGAGTCAGCCTTACAGATGCACATTTGGACAGGTGAGTGTGGAAGAAGTACATGTAGGTGGGTGTTCTGATGCAGCATAATGGTAATTAACATGGTCACAGTAGCAAATGGCCCTAGTTATCTGTTATGGACCCCAATTTCTTTTCTAGAAAACTCATAACAAGCAGTATTGATTTAGATTTAGGGTGGACAAACATGACCAAGAAGTTGATTTTCAAACCTGATGCCTTAAATGCACAGAAATAAATAGAAGAAATAGAGATATATATATTTCAGTGTTAAATATCACGATAGAACAGAGCAAGATAACTGATCTATATCTATACTAATCATTGTTTTCATGCCTTATAAGAGTGGCATATAGCAGGTGCACTGTTCATCTGTCTGGCATTCCGTTTCCGAGAGTTGTTTTCCTAAATGCTTTCAGATATTTACCTGATATTTGGTGTGTGATGTTACCTTCACGATTTTCATATCAAGTTTGAGTTTCTTTGCGGTCCATTGATTTTTAACCAAGTTATGGCCTTGGACTTTGAATTTTCGTTATAAAAACACTTTTCCTGATTTTTATCGAAACACTTTCAGATACTGACTTAATTTTTGGTACGTGAGTCTACCTACATGACTTGCAGATAAAGTTCGATTTTTATTCCGGTCCATTGATTTTTGGCGAAGTTATGGGCCTTTGAATTAACAATTTTCTTTAAAATAGCTGCTGTGCAGCTTCAAAGTGCAGAAAGGGGCATTGTGTTTCACAAAGACAGCTCTTGTTGTATTTATCATTTCCAAACTTTTCTACATGTACTTGTCTTTTGAAATACACACTAAATAACACCGAGAAGATTTATTATGTCAGTTGGAAGATGTTAAAAAAAGATTAAATACCTAAGGGTAAGATTTGCTTAGATTTGAATAATTTATCCTCAAATTTAAAGCTAATATAAGGAGAAAATCATATGAAATACTGAAATATACAGATTAAAGAAACATTTTAATTAAAGGAATGCTAAATAAATCTAATGTTTTGATAAATATAGCAGTTATTATAAAGAGCCAGTAATAATACAATTCAGGAGCTTAATCCATGGAGCCACATGAGCCACATTCTTGGAAAATAGGGCTTTAAGCTTTTTCGCAAACTGTCATCCCAGATAAGCCTGTGCAGAATGCATTAAGCCAAGTTTTTACAGAGGCAACAATGTGGCTTAATGCATTTTTCTTCTTCACTTTCAGAGCACAGATGCGACTGATGCCATGTACATCAGCCCTAACCGTGTACGCTGCATGGTGCCACGTCTCATGGTCAGAGACACCATCACCCTTTCTCTCCTGGCCAATGGCAAAAAATACTCTACCGATCTCTTCATAGGTGATGGTTTCAATTATGTATTACTTGTAGTATTTTAATTAAAGATTCTCTTATAGGATTTCAGTTATCACCAGAAGCCATTTAGTCTTACTTTATAAAAAATGCACGTGACTCAATGTAACTTGTGGCTGTAAACCTATGGACAAGCTCAATAACTTATACAAGCAAGCAAACACTTTTATTAAGCCAGTCTCTTAGAAAACCGGGGCTAATGCATGTATGTTATCATGTCGTATAAGCCATGATTATCAGGGACAACAATTTTCATCTAGACTGGATATTTAGAAAAAAACTTCCTTTAAACAAAAATTCCTTAAAAGTGGAAGATATCTTCCCTAATTAGCCTCTACTGACCGCACAGGCTAATCTTGGACGATACTTGATTCACGTTCTTTAAGCCCGGTTTTTCCAGAGAGCAGCTACATTATATTGAAAAGCAAGAAACAATTTTCATTTAACAAAAATATTTCATAAGACAAACATTTAAAATGTTTTGAGCTTTCTTGTCAATGCCACTGTAATTGAACATGTCATAGTACTGTTCTTGATTTTTCCTGAACTTTCTTGAACTTTTAAACCTCTGTGTCAACAATGACTGCTTTTTTGAATATAAAGGAATGTCAGTATATTAAAAAAATGCGTAATTGATTGTTTAACATGGAAGTTTGTTGATTTAAAAAGATATGGGCAATAGTTTAATCATAATTAGGTTAAATGTTGAACAATTAAAAGCTACTAACTGTGTAGAATGTATTGTCATTAGATATCAAACACCAATTAAAAAAATCAACTAAAAAGGTCAAGAAAATGATGTATATACATTGCTGTTTGCTATTTAAAAAAAAAACAGTTTAAAGTTCAGAAAAACAAAATGCGCCTGCGTGGTAGATTTGGCCAAGCAAGCTGTGTTTTTTCTATTTATTTTGGTAAAGCCTACATATTTTACATCAGTTAGTGTTTATTTTTTGTTAAACACGCCTTGCGCTCGAGTTTGATTATATCCAAATAGAATAAAAAAAAGTTTTTATTGCGCTCGCTTGCTCCAAAGTTTTGGGGACAAAATTCAGTTGAACAAGTAATCAATTGTTGTGCCTTAGTATTGAAAAATATCATACACAATAGTTTCACACCATAAATATGAGCCTCGTTCTGTAAAAAGGGGGTTTAATGCATGTGCGTAAAGTGTCGTCCCAGATTAACCTGTGCAGTCCGCACTGGCTAATCAGGGACAACGCTTTCCACCTCAACTGGATGTTTGTCAAGAACAATCTTCCTTTAACTAAAAATACAATAAATGCGGAAAGTGTCGTCCCTTATAAGCCTGTGCGGACTGTACAGGCTAATCTGGGACGCCACTTTACGCACATGCATTTAACCCCCTGTTCACAGAGCAAGGCTTATATTTACATTACTATTTTGTCAGTGTATCCTGGGAGACTGTCTGGAGGGGAGCATGTGAATACAGTGGCCAGTAAGGATAACATGGCCTGGTCTGATAAGGACCCCTCGGCATTGACCTTGACCTGGCAACCACAGTTGCTTAGCAACAATTCCAATGACCATGTGGAAATAAACCTGATTGGCTATAAGGAACATAATGAAATGGTTAGTAATACTACCATTAAAAAAATGAATAAAGAAGCAATTGCAATGTTTGTAGATGCAGTTATATGCCGTAGTCTTGGAAACTCGGTCGCAGATCTCTGAAATCCAGAAGAAATTTATGAGCTCCAGAATAAACTACTTTTACCCATATTGGAGTTGAAAAATGATTGAGAGAGCTTTTCAACTTTTTGTTACTTTTTTAATAGTAGACATTGTATTAACTCCTTATGATTATCATGTTTACTTATTACATATTGAATAATAATGAAGATTTTCTTTTTAATTCTCCTTTCTTTCCGATATTAAACTGTTTCAACCCCTGTCAAAAAAAGGAAATTATTAAAAGACATACGTTCCAGTCACTTATTGAGTTTGCAGGACTTCACCAGATTATACAGTGCTTCAGTGCTTTATATGCTTAATGGTCTGGCAAAACCCAGAAATGCTGACAATGTTTTTGGCGTATATATTCACACACAATTAGTTAAACTCCCGCTGTAGTTGCAGAGGGCAACGAGTATTAATCGGCATGAAGTCGATTAAATGGCCAAAACAATGCACCACAACACAGGGCTAAACATTAACTTTAAAATTAACTTGTCCAGTCGGATAAGTGCCCAATAATTTGACCTGTCCTGACTAAAAGTTACTTGGCCTAACTTTGAAATGTAACTTATTCTACTATGTTAGTTTTAAGTAATTTTACAAAATATATTTATAGAATTATTTTTTCATAAATTTTATTTTATCATACTTTATAAACAAACCACAAGTAGAAGAGTGTCTCCATATAATGTACCGAAACTATTTCAATATAATTAACACAAACCAACAATCAAAATGACTGACATTGTTAACTATCAATTTATTGTTATACATCTCATATTAATTTATTTTACAAACACTACTGTATAGGAACATTAATAGTTTAACAAACATTTATTGTGCGAATGAACACATTGATTTATTAGCAAACAAATCTGACAAAAACTTCGAAAAAAATATCAATGGTTAACAATTAATGGTGAATGACATCAAATAAAATTAAGGGTACTTATCGCACAATAAATTGTACTATCGCAACACCTCACACTAAATTGTTTAAATGTCAAAAATAAGTTTTGGAAGAAAATTCATGCATAAAAAGTGCATTCTTACTTTTTTTATATTTTACTTTTTGATTGTTCTCGTCATCTAACTACCGTTAATGTAGAGCCCTGCAATAATGCATTAAAAAAAACGCAAACGAAAAAAAAACAAGCTGTTATTGATACCTTGAATACATTCACTATAATGCACAGTTTAGAAATCTGTATTTATATTTGGTACATTATTTGTCACAGAGTGCATTTCCTCTATGGCACATAAGGGTATCACGTTTAAACGTTTGAACGGTCGCGTTTCGTGTTTTGCTCAAAAACGTTTACGAAAACAGTAAACGTTTAAACGACAGTCAATATCAATATAATAAATATTGGGGTGCAAATAGCGTAGCCGACTAGCCGTACGAAGTATATCGATGACGAACAGCGAAATCCGGGTACTTGCGGTAAATACGGGCTATACCAAATTCGGCATTCTGATTGGTTAGCGGATGACATGGACATGAACGAAAACTAACGAAAATTTTTCACTACTTTCCGAAAATCTTACAATAGGGATACCGTTTAAACGGTCACGTTTCGTTTTTTCATTTCGTTTAAACGTTTAGAAAAATCTGTAAACCTGATACCCTTAATGGCACAAACACTTTAACTTAATGAAAACACTGTTTCAACACTAGTTTATTCGTTATGAGTCGTGCTCTGTGAAAAGGGGTTTAATGCATGTGCGTAAAGTGTCGTCCTAGATTATCCTGTGCAGTTCGCACAGGCTCATCAGGGACAACACTTTCCACTTTTATGATATTTCTCGTTTAAAAAAGGTCTCTTCTTAGCAAAATTCTAGTTTAGGCGGAAAGTGTCGTTCCTGATTAGCCTGTGCGGATTGCACAGGCTAATCTCGGTCGACACTTTACGCACATGCATTAAACCCCCTTTTTACAGGGCTCTTATGTTTTATAACTAGGGCTCGTACAAACTGTTAACCAGCCTGGGCCACACCTCCGCCTCAGCGGGTAACTACACTGTGGACCCCACACAGCACCAGTGCTTAGGGCCCGATTGTGAGTACGAGATTGGACTGCTGGAGGTCAAACTGATGGGTAAAGCCTATCCAATGAAATACATGTAAGTGTTTGAGCTGCGCTCTGGGAAAACGGGGCTTAATGCATGTTCGTAAATTGTGGTTCAAGATTAGCCTGTGAAGTCTGCACGGGCTTATCAGGGACACAAAACTATGTCTTAACTGGATTTTTGCTAAGAAGAGAATTCATTTTGACAAAAAAATCTATAAAAGTGGAAAGTGTCGTCCGTGTACATGCTCGTGCATTTAACCTTGTTTTCCTAGAGCACAGCTCATTTGTTTTCCATTAAATATAGCTTTTCAAATGACTTGATTTGTCATGTCCTTTGTTGATGAAGCATTTATAAAGGATACTGGTTGGTTGCATAATGATGTACCTTATTGAAACTTAAAATAAATGATTTAGTTTGAGTGTTTTAATAACCCATGCAGAAAACCCAGACACTGTCCTTTATGCGTTAATATTTTACAAATACCTTGGAATGAATATTATAGTTCCCATATTAACTTCCAATATAAACTTGAGAAGTTTTCAAACAAATATTATTCCCTGATTTAGTAATATAGTTATATATTTGCTCATATTTGCCTAAGGTAAATTGTATTTGATATGAAATTTTAACAAAATTAATATTTTCCTACTTAAAGGTATCTGTCAAGCGGAGTGATTCCCCTTGCATGGTTTGTCAAGACGTCAATGCTTGCCCAGTATGGCACCACCTGGCCAACCGACATGTGTGTCAAATGGTACAACCAGGACAAACAGGCAAAGCTATTATTCTCGTCCCAGGCATTGTTTCATCAATATACCCCCAATCTGAAATGAAATCAAGGCAGGTAGACTAGAATCACCTTGGGCATCTGTCTGTCTCTACGTAGAAACATTATTGTATGACAAAGTAAGGTATTCCAACAGTTTTCAACTTACAACATTCAAACTTGCTTGCATTGTTCCTGACTGTGCATGTATATATACATCATTTATCAGCAAAAATTATATTTAAGCTTTGAATGAAATACTAGTTCAGCGGGTGAAATAAAAACATAATCACAAAAGCAAATTATTTCAGCTCACCTGAGCATGAAGGGCTCATAGTGAGCTATTGTGATCACCCAATGACCTGTGTCTGGTGCCATGCTGTGTGCCTTATCAATTTTTAGCCTGTTACAACTCTAGAGGCTACAGTTTTCATCCAGGCTTGATGATAACTAGTAAGAATGTTAATCTGGCCAATAATCTGGACAAAATATAGGTCAAGTTTGAATTTGGGTCATGTGCGGCCAAGAACAAGGTAACCAGGCAAAATCTTAGAACAACTTTGTTAACACTCCAGAGGCCATATTTATGACTCAATCGTGATAATAACTGGTTATTCTGTTTATTTGGACACTATCAAGCTCAATTTTAAATCTGGGTCACATGCATCGAAAAACTACGTCATCAGGTAAAATCTTAGAAAAACCTTGTTGCCACTCTATGGGCCACATTTATGACTGAATCTAGATGAAACATGATCATAATGTTTATCTTGACAATATATAGGCTGAGTTTGATTTAAATAATTTTGCACAAATTTCCACCTTCATACTATTGTGTCGCGAGCAGCACCCATCTCCCTACCTCATAGGTCAGGGTCGCACTAAGTGGTTAAGGGTCAAATGTGGCTATGAAAAAAGCTAGACATTCCTACCTCAGCCATAACTTTGCCATATATTGAAGGATTTTAAAATAACTTAGGACAAATGCAATTCATCATAAGACAACATGTCAAATGTAACACTCGTCTCCCTACATCAAATGTCATGGTCACACTTTAAGGAGAAAATTGTGCCGTGAAACAGCTTATTTCGACTGTAATTTTGTCACTTATAATTCTATTCAAAACTAACTTACCACTAATTACAACCACGAGAAAACACCATTTCTTATTTTGACTCTAATTTCCTTACTCAGAGGTCAGGGTTACACTGAGAGGTCAAAGGTCGAATAAGGGTTATAAAACAGCTTGTCCAGGCTGAACCTTTTTTCATTCATCTTTCAATTTAAATAAACCTTACCACAAATACCTACCATGAGCAGACTGAGTGTCGCTTATATCACCTGTCTCATTTCTTTAAAGCTCAAGGTCACTCCTAAAGGTCCAACGTCCATAAATAGCATGTGTTTGACATTAGCCGAGTTCTTGAGACAAACATGAATGTGGGGGAATCTGTGCCCTATGAAAACATGTCTTTTTCATTAAGGTCAATCCTTTTTTGTTATCTTACTTAGTACCTTTGATCAGGTCGAATTTTTGGTGTCCATGAACTCAGGTGAGCGATTCAGGGCCATCATGGTATGTTTATTTGCTAAAATCCAATAAAAGTTAGTTTTTTAATATAAGTTAAACACTACATTGTATACTGACTACACATTCTTAAAGTGAACTAATAAAATTATGTTATTTAGTCTTATGGGATACAGTTGAATGCAATTTAAGAATTCAACATTCAAGTTTTACTGTTATTTAAGAAGGTTCGTGTAAACAGGTTTGGTTGAAGTCTTAGCAAATATTGCGTTTATTGTTGTTTGTAACCACAACACTATGTTCATTTGTTCTTGAAATTTCCAACTAGATTGCATGCTTCATCAATGGTTTAGCTCATCTGAGCATGAAGTGCTTAAGCTGAACTTTTGTGATCACCCTATGTCTGTCGTTGTAAGGCTTGAAGTGTGTGATGTGTGTCCACAACTATTATTCATTACTACTCTAGGGGACACATTTTTAATCGAATCTTGATGAAACTTTGAAAGTATCTTTATCTGGATAATATCTAGGCTCAGGTAGAATTTGGGTCATGTGCTTTCAAAAACTAGGTCAGCAGGTTAAATCTTAGAAAAACCTTGTTAATACTCTAAAGGCCATATTTATGGCTTAATCTTGATGAACCTTTGTCACTATGTTTATCTGCATATCTAAGCCAAGTTAGAATCTGGGTCACGTGCTTTAAGAAACTACTGTATGTCATCAGGTCGAATTTTAAAGCATTTCTTACCACTCTAGTCTATGGGCAACATACATGACTCAAGCTTGATGAAACTTGGTCAAAATGTTTATCATGCCATTATCTAGGCCAAGTTCCAAGCTTGGTCAGGTGCGTCCAACTCTACCACTCTAGATTCTACATTTTTTTTACTCTTCTTGATAATACCTGATCAGAGTGTTTATCTTGACAATATAAAGGTACTGTTTTTAATCTGGGTCAAGTTTGGTCTAAAATACTTGCTGTCCGTGGACTCGTTTAAGAGTCATAGTGGCCTTCTTTTATTTGCGTTTGGCGATATTTAAGGTCGGAGCTTTCGTCAAACAAAAGATATACAAATATTGTCCTAAGCCTGGTTTAAGAATAAGTGGTTAAAGTTTATTTTATTAATTCATTTTACTATTCAGTTGATGGTGTACAAAATAGCACGTGTACTGTTTATTTCACACATATATTTCATTCCAGCTTCTAATACTTTCAACATAAAATATTTGCACACTTTATTGCAATATGAAACAAGTGAACTTATCTTAATGAACATTTCGATAAAGCAGGGCATAAAACAACTTAATTCTTTAAATCCATGTATACTGGTATGTTCAGAACATGAGCTGGTTGGATGACTTGCTGCATTGTCCTTGCTCGCTGACTCAGGCTGTCTCAGATTTCGGCCGATGGCAGCCCGACGGTGGGTGCAACCTTCAGAATGCAAAGAATTCCAACAACTGCTTCTACCACACTACAGCAGTCCACTGTGTGAGAGCTGTGCAGCCTGTGTAAGTGATAGAGCTGTGAAATGTTTGATATTTACAACTTGTTATAACAATCCAGCTGTGATTTTGATGCCACCTCTTTTAGAGGGGGGAGGGGCATTCAGATTTCCCCTCGCCCGTCCGTCTATCAGTCATTCTGTCAGATTATTATGTTTTGCATAACAAAAAAAGTATAAGTGTTATAGTGCTGAAACTTTTAAAATATATTAACCAGCATGTAAGTTTGGCCCCCTTTTATAAAACATATTACAGTTGCCCTTGTTTCGTGGGTATTTCCAATAGTATTTCTGCTAAAACTTATCAAAGATATAAACAAGCATGTGAAGTTACATACCTTTATATTTTGGCGTGGATATTTTCGACACACTAATATTTACGGCCCCCTTTTAATAAATAAATAAAAACAAATAACCTTTTTCGGACGTTATTTAAAAGTGTTGCAGCTAAAGGGCTGAAACTTTACACACATAATAAACAGCATGTGAACTTGTGCACCTTTATTTTGGTTCGCTTTTATGACACAGCGGAGTTATGACCGCTTCTACTATTACATTTTCCACTTTTAAAATAGTATTTCTGCTAGAGAGCTAAAACATCACAAACATATTTACAAGCATGTGAAGTTACGTACCTCAATATTTTGGTTTGTATGTTTTTGACGCAATCAGAGTTATGGCCCCTACTTTATTGGTAAAATTACATTTCTTAGCTTGTGTTGCGCGCAACTTAAAAAGTATTACTTCATACAAACGTCTTGTGAACTTGCAGGACTACAATGTTTTTGTTCAGTTTTTTTGACATAAGTGGAGTTTTAAGACAAAACAGGAGTTTTTGTTACTAAAACTTAATGTGGGGGCATCCGTGTTCTACAGATACACATCTAGCTTCTGCAAGTTAATGCTGATCTTCACATGCTGGTTAATATTTCTGTAAAGTTTCAGTTAATGCTCACGAACAGAACATTTATGCTGCTTCAATAGGGAATAATTTAATGAATGATATAATGAAATATATATAAGAATGTTTCATCTTCTGAAAGGTTTTTTGCAGTGGTGCAAATTGAATACTTTTCTCCATTGTGAACATCAGTAAAATACGATTAAATTGACAAGATAGACAGAGGATATTCAATTACACTAAACTACCATTATACACAACTTAAATTAGCAAATATCAGACATGTAGAATTGTGATCCACTTGAAAAAATAATGTTTTTGAATGTAAAACATTCAGAAAATATTTGATTATTTTAATAAATTTAAATGTATATTATGGTAAATCAAATCACTGTGTAATTTAAAAAAAAAATGGGGCTTAATGAATCTGCAAAAAGTGTCGTCCCAGATTAGTCTGTGAAGTCCGCACAACACTTTCCGTCTAAACTGGATTTTTGCTAATCAGAGACATCCATAAAACGAACAATACCATAAAAGCGAAAGTGTGATCCCTGATTAGCCTGTGCGGATTGCATAGGCTAATCTGGGACGACACTGTACGCAGATGCATTAAGCACTATTTTACCAGAGCGAGGCTTAAATAGAATTAAAACATATCCAAACCTCGTTCATTTTCAGTCGCGGAGCTGGCAACCAGTGCTGTTACAGCAGTACGGGACTTCTGATCTACGCGGAGGACACATTCCAAGGCAGTACGCCCGATAAGGGACACGACTGGGGAGCAGCCCCCTACGCAAAAAAGGGTTACGTTCCCAGCCTTTCCCATTGGCTGAACGATGTGGTTACGTTCTACTATTGCTGCCTTTGGACTGGTTACAACTCATGCGATTACTACATGGATCAGCGGCCTACAAAGAACTGTGCCGGCTACAATCCACCAATACCTGGTTATTTTTGTTTTTGTTGATGTATCTCTTTTTGCAGTCAAAGAATCTTTTGAATAGTTTATTGCATGCTTATATTTCTGTTTATTTATGTATGACCTACGAAGGCTGTAAATGATGTAATGGTAAAACTGTTTGTACACTTAAGATGTTACATAACAAACGGGGTAATGATTTAGCTAAATTAAATGCTTGCTTATTAAAACTTAAAAAAAAACAACAAGTTAAACACATTCATAAACTATGTATCATTTCCGTTTTTACAGCCAGTGTTTACGGTCAAGGTCATGTGATGACATTTGGTGGGATATCACCACGTCGTATGTATGGGCCAGGGGATTATGTTCTCTTCCGGAGTGGAAACACCGAAATCCAGGGCCGCTTTAATAGGAATCCATACCCAACAGAAAATCCCGGTATATTCATTCCTTTAGGTTCATGAATGTTTATAAATTCGTGAATTTTGTAATGACGTATAATAGCAAAAAGTCTTGCAGATATTGACTTTCTGCTGTCAACTCGATAATGTAAGTTTATCGATGTTACGCAGGTTTGTTTACGAATTTGTTTTTGTTTTATGAAACACGAATACTTTTCGTTATATCGCTCACATTTTTGTAATAGTGCACACGTTCATTGTACGCATGCGCGAGTTTAAATGCGTAGGTGACCGAACCAAAAGGAATAGTGGCTACTTTTTTTTCTTATTTTCTTAATATTCATGTTGGATATGCTATAGACAAAATCTTAAATAATTTTCTGAATTATGCCTTTAAAGCAAACAAATGTTAAAGCCATGAGCGTATTTCAATGAGAATTTATCAAGAGAATATGTCATAAACTATAATGCCATAAACCTGATGTAAATGTCTGATTTGAATAACAAAAAGTTACTTTTTTCACTCCCTGGTTACGGTCAGATCCTGGCTTGGTCTAATGTATTTTTTATTTCAGCTATCTATACTTATTAAAGAATGAGCATTTTTTTTACATCCATCTCTTGTTCTACCCTTGTCTCCTGACACAACCTTTTACTGGAACACCCTTGACTGATGGGTGGGCAGATGGCGTATTTATTGTTTCCGCTCTCTAAGTTTGTCCAGTTTTCATAGAATCTTCACGAAACTTTCTGGAGATGTTTTTTTTTAATAAGATGAAGGCCAATCTATATAACCAGCCAATCTGCACCAGGCTCTTTGGAGTTATTGCCCTTCATTTTAATAAGTTGCAAAAATCACCGTTTTGGATTTCAAAATGACTTTTTATTGAATCTTCACCAAACTGTCTGGAAATGTTTATTGACATAAAATCAAAGCCAACTTTGACTATCAACCAATTCACACCAGGCTTTTGAGAGTTATTGTTTGTTAAAAAAATGTTAAATTTGCTTTTTCCTCTCTTTTACTCATACAGGTTTCATAAAATCTTCACCAAACTTTCTGCAAATGTTTGTTGACATAACATGGAGGCCAAGTGTGATAACCAGCCAAATCACACTAGGCACTTCAGTGTTATTTCCCTTTGTTTGTACTAAAATGGGAAATTTGGTGTGTCTGCTCTGTTACTCAGACTACCTCTTCGTTTTGATAGAATCTTAACTTAACTTCTTACAATTAGCACAAATACCAATAAAAAAGATTGAAAAGATGCATATAATGTGTTAAACGATGATTTAAATAAATTCTGTGTAGATGTATGTAACCAATTGTCAGAAAACCTTTTCGAGACCATTGACCTCTCTAAAATTCAATTGAGTCTTGTATATGTACCTAGCATATAACATAAGTTCTCCGTGTAGCTTATTTTGGCATGTTTTCATTACTATATGGTCATTGGTCAAAGAATAGGGCTTCCCATAGGTGCATTTTTTTACAACAGCATATATTTCTGTCAATGACCTGGTAAGTTTATGGACTACTTACCCCAGTCATGTTTTCACTGTAAATTAACAGTTATAACTATAATGACACTTGTTTGCTTTGTCTTATATTGGTTGTTCATTATTATGAATTTTGTGTATAGAGAAACCTGATAGTTTATAATAAACTATAAACCTTGGCTTTTCTTAAAAATAAATCCCCAAAATCTTTTACTTAGCATTCTGTAAATGGTCAGGGATTTTTTTGCCTCTATCAAGAACCCTTTTTTAGCGTCATCCCCGAAAAAATGTCTACCAAATCAAGTAGGTTACCTCTACAATTCATCTTCAACCCTATGCTGTTTCATTTTTCTGCCTTTTTCTAACAATGCTGAAAACTATGCTGTTTTCATCCAACCCCCATGCCCGAAATTACTCTAGTATCCTCTAAATGCCCAAAACTATGCTGTTTTCCCCCAAATGAAAAAATAGCTACTTTCACTCCAAAATAAGGGCAAATATTTCCATTCCCATGAGATACAAAAGCCTTGATTGTCTTTTGTTTTTCAGACAGTCATATGATTATGGACATGGTGACCCTCGTTGGGGTTGCCGTTCAGGACAAAGGGACGTCAGAACGTGTGGAAATTCAGCTGCGAGGTCCCGAGTATGACCGCAGCACCCAGCATCTCAATGTGCGAGTCAACGGGAAGTACATAGCGTTCAACGAGAAATCACTGTTCTGGCAGGATTATAAGGGTTAGACTCATTGAATTGTCATTGGACTGAAAATGTCTTTTTATGTCTATGAATAATGGTAAAAGGACGTTTAATCTTCACATATGACATGTATAAGGTATGAAAATCATGCCTCAATTTGTGTGAGAAGATAGGTGCTTTAGAAATATAGGTTGGCTAGAAATGCGTCCTTTCTTAAACAAAATAATGAATACTCATTCAACAGCTGTATATTTAAGTAACACCAAAATATCATATAAAGAAGAAAAAGCCTAACTTGTAATTCAAAATGACTATCATTCAACTATTTGTATGTGCAGGAGTTGCTATAGTGAAAACGGACGACCGCGACCAGCCGTCCAACTTCACGGTGCTGCTCACCAATGGTATTGGCTTCCAGATTGCAGAGACTGCCGACACTCTCCAGATGGACCTCATGGTGCCCAGAGCATTTGTAAGTGAAGAATCGTGCTCTGGGAAAACCGGGCTTAATGCATGTGCGTAAAGTGTTGTCCCAGATTAGCCTGTGCAGGCTAATCAGGGACGACACTTTCCGCTTTTATGGCATTTGACATTTAAAGGAGGTCTTCTAAATGAAAATCCAGTAAGGGTGGAAAGTGTCGTCCCAGATTAGCCTGTGTGGACACAGGCTAATCTGGGATGAAACTTAACTCACATGCATTAAGCCCGGATTTCCCAGAACGAGGCTCATATAAGTCTAGTTTGATTAATACAGGCTTTCCATTGTCTGACAAAATGTTACAATAATAGACGGGCATTAAAGTTAATACGGAACATAAGCAAATTAAAGAAATTCAATCAGCATGGCTTAAAAATCATAATTTAGTTGCAGCACAATCCACACTTTGTTAAAATGAAAACTGTTTTGATATTAACATTCTATTTCGCATTTTTTTCAAATATTGACACATTCCTGTGGTCTTATATTCGCATAATGTCAGTTTTGAAAAAAGTTGTTTTATCAATATTTACATTGATTTTATACTCAATATACAAATGTCAACTTGTGCAAATAGTGTAAAATGCATGCATACATTGCGTAATGTTATGCGCTATGAAACTTAAACACAAAATTTAAGATCTTAATGCTCTCTTCGTATTGCCATGAAATCTCTGCCGCTGTCCAAGCAGATAATGTGACATTGTATGTCAGGATGATTTGAGCGCTTATCTAGCAGAACCAGAGACGTAGATAACATAGATAGGGAGCTCGCGAAGTATCGTCCAAGTCTCGCACATCACGGGGTTTCGGCGAGATAAGCGAGATAAGTCTAAGCGCGCATCTGTTCGTCGGTTGCCACGGGAGTTAACACGCTTATCAAAATTTCCGAAACACGCTTTCGCGTTTCAGTTTTTAATTGTTATTTAATTGTTATTTGAAACTAATAAACTGTTACGTATTATTTAAATAAGATTTTATGCGATATTATCACACATTTTTTATGTGTAAATTAAAACAAATCACACGCCGAATTGTTTTATTTAGCAATTGTATCCGGCTCAAGTTTGATAAAACAATTATTAACGGTATTTAAAGGATGCCTTTGAAATACTGTAAAGTATTTAAATAAAGGAGCGATCAGAATCTTATGACAAACAATTAATAAAAGGTTGTATTAATTCGATGTTTGTTTTTCATTTTAATTGCATTGTTTTAATTTTATTTATCAGAAGAGCCATTTACCTGTAATATAATGTGAATAAGGTTGTGAACAACATTTTCTTATTTTGGAGGGCATTTATTCTTGGTTAACTCTATTTGAATGTTTGTGTTCTTTGAACTCTTAATTGCCGCTAAATTTCAAGCACCATTTTATCAATTATAAATTTACCACCTAGAGTATATGTATATAAATCTTCAGACCCATATAATAATTTTCCGATGTTAAGCATCTCGATATAGTTATGTAGTCGCTTTTTTGTGTCTTCACTATGTCTAAGACGGATTTTGTGCCATGGGATGAAGAGGATTTAAATCTGAATTTACTTCTAGAGGATTTTAGCAATTACGATGAACATTGTGATAGTGAACCTGTGGAGGACAATACTAAGTCAGTTGTGTATGAGTGCCCAGCATGCAGCAAGTTAATGCAAAGTATATCTGGTTTCCGTGGGCATGTTGTAAAGAAGCATAATCTCAACTTGAAATGTATGCCTCTAAATAACGTATAGTACTAGTAAATCAGGGTTCCCTCTGGCCTTTACAAAGTTGACGCCACTTACTTTCGCCAACGTCAAAAAGTTGTCGCCAAACTAGGAGCCACATTGAGGCAAACACGATAATGTAAAAAAAATAATGCAAACAACTAAGCATTTTACATTATGTTTAATAAGTTGATTAAATAACAACACAATTAATAAGATTATTTAATAACAGCACATTTAACAAGTTTATTTAATAACAGCACATTTAATAAGTTTGTGTTGTTCCTGTTGATTGACACTTTCTTCGCAGCCTGCATAGTCACCACAGTTTGGATGCTGCAACAGCTTTCTGGTGATCTGAAAAATCAAAAAAGAAAATATTATAGTAATATTACAGTAATCAATTAAGCTATAACACCTTATCAGTAGGGGAAATTTTTTAAAATGCTGTTACCTGTAAACTGGAAAGATACTTTCAGATATCGAAGTGTATGGTATGGCGATGAAAATAAAGATGGGAGCAGCATTGGGGTACATCTATAAAGCACTAAAATCAGCGTTTCCATGGCAACAGTGTGATTAAAATTTGAATTTACCACTAGTCTAAGTGTTGCCTAATATTGTTTTAAACTAATGGAAATATTTTTCATGAAACTTGGCATGTAACTGCACAATATACTAGCCATGACGATAATATACATATGCATTGTAAATTCATAATGTCAAGGTCACAGTCAGAGGTAAAAGGTCAATATTTTGGATATGTTTTGGTTTTCAAACATTTTTGTTATATGTTTGTGCAATAAATTGAAACCTTTTTAAGAAATAATTTGTAAATATGCATGTGTCACACATTAGTGACCCTCAATTAAATATTTGTTTGGGTATGTTCAGGTAATGGTCATCATTTGGGGTCAAAAGGTCACAAATTAAGCGATAAAGGTCAAATATTCATTATATTTATGATTTGTGGTTCTATAGTTTAGCGTGCTTTTTTGTTTCAATAGATTCTTATTATAATTGTGAACACATAAAACACATGTTCATACGCTTCACTAGAAGAGGCAGCAGCAGAGTAGTGCAATTATAAAGTTCCAAAATAATCGTTTCATGGCAACGGGCAATATTGAAAAATGTTTACTATTTACAAATAATACTTAATATCTTTTTAACACCTGGGGACATTTTGATATAACTTGGCATGTCATTGAACAATACCCTATTACTATTACAAATGGACAATTACACCACCTTACCTAAAGGTCAAGGTCAGTCTGAAGGGTCAAATATATTTTCATATTCTCAGAAGTAGAAACTTGCAAATATAAACTGTAGGTTCAAAGCGCAAGTTAAATGTAAATTCAGAAAGCGTTTATTGCAGTTTACAGCAATATAAAACATTGTGTTTATAAACAACTTATAACTGTCAATTCAGAGAACATTTATTGCATTTCATATTAATTCAAAGTTTCAAAGTTTATTGGCAATCCGGCATTCTGCCTTTGGCCAAGAACATATATACAATAGAAATATGGCCAAGACAGGGAATCATGCAATAATACAATTTAAACATGAGCAAATATGACTATCAAAAAACATATATATGTTTGACTATTAAATACAGTTATGTCTTTTAACATGCAATTATACAACAGCTAGATGATTTAAAGTATCACATCTAAGTTTGAACGCTTCAACTAAATATTTCGCAATGCTTTTCAACTTAAGAACATTTGTGGAAGACATCATTAATATGTATTTACTTATGGTAGGCCATGGTGTCCTGACATTATATTTTACACGCAAATCATTATATAATGGACAACATAATAAAAAGTGATATTCGGATTCACAAACATTTTGGTTACAGAGTTTACACTTGCGTTCTTCTCGGGACAGCCTACTATATCTGCCAACTTCTATTTCTAGATAATGGGAACTTAGACGAAATTGACTCATTTGGATTCTTAACTTTTCATTAGATATACAATCAAGGTATTTTTCATATTCGAAGCTTTTTTTAAATTTCAAGTACATTTCCATTTTGGACTGAGAAGCTAAAGTATCGCTCCATTCTTGAACAAATTGGTCTTTTAATCTTTGGTTTACCATGTGAGAAATGTCGCACGTGAAATCAGATAAATAAAGCGTATAACCCAAACCAAGATTGTCTAAAGTTGACTTCAAAGCATGACACCATAGATTATTTTTCGTACAATTGAAATTGGTTAAAACATTCATTTGTTCCATAAAAACTTGGTACAATAATGAATTTTGGTTATTTGCGACTTTCATCCAATAACGTAATGCTCTAAGTTTGCATAAAACGGCTAGAGGGAATCTACCCAATTCACTAAGAACAGCATAGTTAGAAGTAGATTGTTTTACACAAAGAATATTTTTGCAAAATTTGTAATGTAATTTATCAATATCAGGGTTGTCATAAATGCCCCAGACTTCAGAACCATAAAGTATGATTGGTGTTACTAATGCATCGAATAGAGCTAGTTTGGTTTTGACATCTAATTTGACACGGCCAAAAATAGATACAAGATGATGATATGCTCTAAGTGCTTGTTCATTTAATATTTTTACAGTATTAGACATATTTCCCGTGTAAAGGAATTTTATACCCAGATATACAAAACTGTTGACAATTTCAAGGTTCTCGTTATTTATTGACCATGTGTAGTTGCACCTGCATTTTCGTTTTTCAAATATGCATATTTTCGTTTTATTTATATTAATTTTAAGACCCCATTTAGAAGAGTAAAGGTATAAATTGTTAAGTTGGTTCTGAAGGCTTACTGGGTTAGTAGTAAATAATACAATATCATCAGCAAATATCAACATAAAGACAGATAGCAGATGCAAATCTGCATTTGACATATTTTGAACATTTATACAATCTTTAATATCATTTATAAACAATATAAAAAGTAACGGCGACAGGGGTTCTCCTTGTTTAACACCAAGAGATACATCAAAGAAGTCGGAGTACGACATATCCTGTGTGTTTTTTATACATGACTTAACATTTGCATATATACTTTTTATCATTGTTATTATTTTGCAACTGAGACCTGATTCAATTAATTTAATCCATAATGCTTCGTGGATTACTGTATCGAAAGCCTTTTCATAATCAATAAAAGCACAATATAACTTATGTTTCTGCAAAAGAACATTTTGTATAATGCTATGTAAGATAAAAATACAATCGCTTGTACTACGTTTGTCTCTAAAACCGAATTGAAAAGGATTAAAAATATTTTCTCCCTCACACCAGCAATTGATTCTGTTGCGNTCTCCCTTCATCCGAGATTGAAGAAGGAAACTTGTCATTTTCATGCTCGAATAACTTATTCAAATCTCCATCTCTGCTGCTATTATCTATATATAAACGAGAGAAAAATTCAGATTCTTTCTGAACCATTGCAAGTTTGTCTTTTTGATTGTCGCGCTTAGGCTTCTGACGTACTGTTTTCATTATTGTCAAGGTGTTCCTCGTAATTGGTGCTTGAAACGGTTTTGTTATGTCTTCTAAGACAGCCTTTACAAAATCATGATATTGCTTCTGTCCAATTTTCTTTAATGTAGAAATGGATTGCACTATATTTCCATAACAAACGTCATGGGTGTCTATCGTTAGTTACTCTTTTCCTGTTTGAAGAAATGGGTTCCCTTTTCCTCCAATTTCGCAATAAGACTACTTTTTTTCCCATTGGAACTTTACTTGATGATTGCTTGTTTCTTCATGGTGATGTCCAGGGTCTTTCTGCATTTCTAGACCTTCAAATTCATTCATAATCCGTGCTTGTTCGGGTCCTGTTATCATCCACTTTCTGAACTATATTAAATTACCTTCTACAGATATATATTCTATATTGAGTTAACAAGCACTTTATTCAAATAACATTCTTAGAATTAATATGCGTTGATCTCCTTATTTAAATTAAATTCTTATTTATAGTATTAAATGAGCCGTGTATAAAAACTAAATTTATAAACTAAATTAAATATTTAATTATCAATTAATTAAATCCTTTCTAAACTTATAACTCTTAAGAACTTTTTTTAAGCTTTCTTCAACGTTATTATCTCTAAAGGAAAACCCCAAAATTCTATTTACTAATTTATTTATAAATATTTGTTCTGATTTACACAAAGGAAGATTGAAAATATGAATTAAGATGAATGATAAATGCTTATGATGCATAGTTGATTTAATTGGGGGAGGGTTTATCTCGTATCTGATACCATACTGTTTCTGCCATAATCAACTTGAGATTAATTTTAAACACCCAATTAGCCATAAATAACATGACACTATTGGCTATATTCTGTATGGAATAATACACAACATTGGTGTCAATATGACATCTTTCTTGGATGGTTTCCATATATATTTAGGAAAGTTAGAGAAAAAAGAAAGGAATCCTTTCTACGTGTGAACTTAAATTGAATAAGATAATTATCTTTTTGTTTGGTGTGGAAAACAAAAATGACTGAAAACAAATATGTAAACAAATAGGTAAATTAAAACTTGCATAATTTCATTATTTATAGGAATATCACAATGAAAATATGGGCATTTATAAAACTCAATCGGCACTTTAAAATAATACCTTGAATGAAGGATGGAATTTGTTTTGGCTTAAAGCATGCACCCGCAAAATGGGGTAAATAAAATCTGATGTAATTTTTCTTATGTAAACTTATATCACTATGAAAATATGGGAATAAATAAAGTACACTCAGCACGTTGTAAAAGTACCAGTTATGATATGATGCATTGCACCCTTTTTAAGCTT
This sequence comes from Dreissena rostriformis, assembly GCA_007657795.1. Taxonomy (NCBI): domain Eukaryota; kingdom Metazoa; phylum Mollusca; class Bivalvia; order Myida; family Dreissenidae; genus Dreissena; species Dreissena rostriformis. The sequence goes on from VMBQ01003088.1 coordinate 73,931, forward strand.
TGGTCACTTGAAATATGCAAGGTTTTTGTGGAAAACCAAAATGGCCGAAAGCAAATATGTGTAAATTAAAACTCGCATTATTTAATTATTAACAGGAATTTTACAATGAAAACACAGGCAGAAATACAACCTAATCTGCACTTTAAAATAATACCATTAATGATATGATCCATAGTGTATTTTTTCAGTTTAAAAGCATACAACTATGAAGAGTTTGCTTGAAAATTTTGTTTGGCTTAAAGCATGCACGCGCAAAATGGAGTAAATACAATCTTATGTAATTTTCTTATGTAAAGTAAAATGGCCTAAAGCAAATATGTGAACAAACTGGGTAAATTAAAACTCGCATTTTTTAATTATTTACAGGAATTTTACAATGAAAACACAGGCAGAAATACAACCTAATCTGCTTTTTAAAATAATACCATTAATGATATGATCCATGGTGTATATTTTCAGTTTAAGAGCATACAACTATGAAGAGTTTGCTTGGAAATTTTTGTTTGGCTTAAAGCATGCACGCGCAAAATGGAGTAAATACAATCTTATGTAATTTTCCAATGTAAAGTAATCTCACTGTGAAAATATGGGAATAAATAAATTACACTCAGCACGTTGAAATAATATCAGTTATGATATGATGCATTGCACCCTTTTTCAGCTTTGGTCACTTGAAATATGAAATGTTTTTGTGGAAAACCAAAATGGCCGAAAGCAAATATGTGAACAAACTTGGTAAATTAAAACTTGCATTATTTCATTATTTTAAGGAATTTTACAATAAAAAACAAGAAGAAATAAAACTCAATCTGCACTTTAAAAAATACCTTTAATGATATGATCCATATTGCATGTTTTCAGTTTTAAATAGTCACTAAAACTATGAAGAGTTTGGATGGATTTTGTTTGGCTTAAAGCATTCACCCGCAAAATGGGGTAAATACAATCTGATGTCATTTTCAGCACGTTGTAATAATATCAGTTATGATATGATGCATTCCACCTTTTTTGAGCTTTGGTCGCTTGAAATCAGCAATTAAAAAAAAATATATATAGTCAAAGTCAACAAAGTACTCGCTCAAAATTCGCTATTAAGTTTGATGCTTTTACCGCTTTTACCGCTTCGGATTCAAATGGAGTCGACTCAATTTTTCTTCATGTCTCTCGTGACGCGCGAGAACTCGGAGAGCCGGGATATGTCGCAAGAAGAAGCTGCCATTCTCTGTTATCTACGTCTCTGAGCAGAACACAAAAAAAAACCTGACCAACACATGCAATTTAAAGAATGTGTGGTATCCGCATATAAACAGTAATAGTATTTCAGTAGTTTTTTTAAGTTTTAAAACATAAATGAAATGGTATATTATAAATACGGATATAACATGTTATTATACCTGTACATATGGATGAAGGTATACCCTCAAAAGAAGCTGACTGTTAAAATCTATACATATTTGCTTAAATTCATGCACTGGTGCGAGCGTTACAGAGAACAAATTCCACAATAGCAACCTTCAAGGTGGTCTGACCAACTTAAACTTGCGGTTAAACCATGGTAACATATTTATAGGAAATGCTCCTTTTTCAGTCAATTGATAGGTCGTCATACTCGCATGATATTGTCAATAGTCATGCAGATAATCCATGTATTAATAATTATACATGTACATACATCTGTTTCAGTTACTTCTGTTAATCATAAAACAGTCAGTCAGCGTTGGCAAATAATACAGTTGAAATCAATTCAGAACTTTGAGGGTTAATTTAAGATAGCATATTCTGTTGATGTTGCTCTCGCCTTACAGAATAATGTCTCGGGTCTGTGTGGGACCCTTTCTGGAGACATGCTCCTGCCAAATGGAACAAACATGAACATGATGTATCTACGTCCATTAGATGAGTACAACAAATTCCAGCTTGCATGTAAGTTAACTTAACTTAAGTTTTCAAGCAATTAACTGGTATTAGTTTTTGTTGAAATTATTAAATCGGTGCATGTACTGTAGTTTGTTCTGTGGTTCCCAGGGAAATATCAGTGATTTAAAATTGGTAATTAAAATGCACAGGTTGATGCTATTTAACCAATGCAATGCAAAAACAATATAAGGCCTTTGCTTGGTGATGCAATTCAACCACACGCTACGCAAAATCTTAACATCTGAATTACCAAGTACTGCTGGCGAGTCCCGGATAAACTCAAACAATTCACAGCAATCTAATGTGACATATTAAAACAATATGCAAAATTATACTCATTAAAAATGTGATATGTCAGATTTAGATAAGTTAAAAATGGGAAAAGTTTAAAATATAAAAATGAAATGGTAACTCTGCGTTTTACCCAACTGTTTCAACCAGACAAGCATGAACAATGACTGCATGAAAGAGGGAAAACACAGACCCAAAAGTGATATTTTGCCTAGTTGAACAGCTCTAGGGTTTTTTTACTATAAGACCCTGCCAGACAAAACTTTCCGTCATAAAGTTGGTTAAAACAATTTCACCAAAATGTTCGAATCTATATGGAACAAAATGGGACTTCAATGGACCTTTTCACAGATTTTGGCATGTATTGAAGTTTGCCATTAAATACTTTTAACATTGTTAACATTGGAACTAAAAAGCTCCAGTACAAATCAAGAATAAAATTAATAAAGAAAAAATTGTAATCCGCAACTGGGCTTGAACCACTGACCCCTGGGGTAAAAATCTAATGCTTAGACCACTCGGCCATCTGTGCGCATACAGTGAGTGGTGTATTTCATACTTTATAGAAGCAATCCTCGCAGTGTCACAAAATAAAACGATAAAAACAGAACTCTCCAAATTATTTATTTGTTTTACTTTATAATTTTTATGGTTTTTAAATCTTCAAAAGATGCATATAATGGGTATTTTCTTACTTTTAGTGTATGGTAAATGTTCAGTATTACTGTTTCCTCACAAATATTACAACTGCAAGGACAACTTGCGAATCTGAAACAATTGTTTTTCAATTTTGTAAATTTACCACAACGTGAAAAGGTCCCTTTAAACATAGTGAGAATAACTAGAAATTTCATAATGAATGTATTATGTTTGTTTAAACGTGAAGCTAAAAAGTGCTTTGCCTGAAAGAACATCTTCCTGTTTGACTGTTTATCTACCTCACTGTTCCTTATCATTAGCAAATAAATGTTTAACCAGATTTTATACTTTTATTACTTGTATAGGGATACAAACAAAGGGTTTCCAAAGGATATCAACAAACTGACAGAAAACAGCTGATTTACAAAAAAAATAAAAAAAATATTGGCAATTTGAATTAATGTTATAATTACCTTCTACCAGTAGCAGATTGTAGCAGATTAATATTATGCAATGCATTCTTTGTAATTGAAAATTTATTTTGCCAAAAAACTCTTGTTTTTTGTGTTATCCCTAGTGTGTTTGTGTGAGTGTGTATTTAAGCAATTGTCTGATTATAATTTGTATACAACATGCATTGAACTTTAAAATGCTTAAGTAACTACAACCTTTATGTTCTATTGTGAAGGGGCTGTGCAGGAGAATGGGAGCCTGTTCCAGACCCTCCTGTCTGCCAACAACTCCCTGTTGGGCCCTGTCACTGTGGAGCCAGCCCCCCTGAACGACGACACTCCTAGCTACTGCAAAGGGAACCAGGAGTGCATCTATGACTACAGGTACTGGGATGTTAAAATGAGCATCACCTTGAGAAAATGGGGCTTTATGCATGTGTGTAAAGTGTCATCCCAATTTAGACTGTGCACTCCACACAGGCTTTTTAGGGACGACACTTTCCTCCAAAATTTGATTTTCGCTAAGAAGCTAAGAGACTAAGAAGGGACTTCCTTCAAACAAATAATATCATAAAATCAGAAAATGTCGTCCCTGATTAGCCCGTGCGGAATGCATAGGCTTATCTGGGATGACTCATTTACGCATATGGATAAAGCCCCGTTTTCAGAGCAAGGCCCAAATGCTGTTTGCCAAACTTGTTTGCCTTAAATTGCAGTTCTTTTTCTTATATAAATGTTTGTAATGTTTGTAATATCCACAGGCATAAATTCTGTATGTCCCATATTGTCCCAGATTGTTGCATTCACGTTCGTTTCTGTTTTTAAACTTCATTATTTTATGCCTTAAAGCGGTTAAGACATTTGTAGCGTTATTTCCTCGTACGTTCTAATTTAATGATTTGTATGCTTAAAAAAATTTGTCCGTGCATATACTTTAAATACTCTCAATTATCTGTTCGCCTCTAATTTCATTATTTCTATAACTTATAAAATTATGTTAAACACTACTTCTTTCTTTATTATTTTATTCTCAATTCACCGGAATTTTAGATAAATTTTACTCATTATTATATCCGTATATAATTCTATTTTTTTAATACATAACAATACACAATTCTTCTTAACAATTTTGAAAAGATTCATTGTCGTGATGCGTTTAAAATTTCTATCTATAACTTTATAAATTTTGAAATCCCCAACCTGATTGCCATCATTAAAATAAACGAACCTATATTTCATCAAAGTTGTCTTTTTTCCGTGGCCCGTGATTGTTCTCGTACAGCTGTACTTCTGGTTCTAATACTATGTCTAAACGGCGACCATTTAATCTTGTGTAGCGTTTTTCAATCGAACAACGACGCTTACACATAGAAAAAGTTTCCATTTTATTTTGCTCCTTAAATTTTAACTCAAACACTTTCCAAAGTCAAGATGCAAATCCAATAGTTAATCAACAAGATACAAGCGAACCCCTAAGCGGGGCCTCGCCCAATACGGCAAGAAATCGTGTAACTATATCCTTGCCTGTGTGCGTGGTAATGACTTACTACCAACAAAGTGACGAGCTATATACCAGTGAAACTGACAGTAACATATAATATCAGGAAAAGGCTACCTAATTAAGGAAAGAGTTTGATTAATAAAAGACATTTTGGCCTAAGAAATTGACAGTACATGGGGAAGATGGGTGGGTACATTAATACATAACTTGTAATAAGGCCGGTCACACCATGAAATTGTTATGTTTGTAAATAAATGAACCTCTCAAATGTTAACTAGATTTAGGCTATTACATCACAAATTATTAAAAACAAGAGTAATAAATAAAATCATACCTCAGACCATAGACTTTAGTTTGGAGCAAATCAAAAATAAATTTAAATAATGATACGTATTTGACCTTAACCTTAGTAGTGAGCTACTAAACATAGTGTTTTAATGTGAACACGAAAGTCATCTTTGACCATGAACTTGTCAGGCATACTGGATCTGAGGCTATAGCAAGGAGCAGCGGTCAAGCGGCAGAACGATATGCTGCCCTGCACAAGAACTTGCAGCCTGGTAAGCCAAGTTTTGTTTATTTTTCTTCACACCATATACAATAACGCTAACGATATGTGTATGGATACTGACAAAGACATTATACTTTGAAGATACTCATCCAAAAGGATATTTTTTGCAATAATGTTCTTCAATAAATTGATGTTTGTGTAAAATATGATAAAATCAGTTAATTTTTGCATTAAAACAACTTTGGTTTGTGGTCCTGATGCCTGATTTACCTCCGTTTAGATTGGTACATATGTGTGAAGATATTTAGCTAAGATAATATGCCATAGCCATAACAGTTTTTAAAATTATATTTTTAGCAATTAATTCATGTTGTGCATGCCTACTGTATAGAGTCATTTAAAAAAAATAATTGGATTATGATTTTGCTGTTGAGTAATGGAAATGGAAGACACAAGTAATTTTGTTTCGTGAAATGTAAGTCAATAGACTAGCAAAAAAAATCATTCTAGCTCTACATTTTTATCATTTTAATATAGAGTATTCATTGAAAAGTCCAACTATACTTCTCACCCAAATGTCGGCGTCATTGCTCTGGTAAATGTAAACATGCAACATTTCCAAATCACTGTTTCTGCTACAGGTTTTCAACTGAAACTTCACACTTGTGCTTTTTGGATCATTGTATTTGGTCACTGACCAATTTCGATATCACCGAACTGCAATGTAGCAGAATTGTACCCCGTTTTTGTTCTTATCACACATGTTTTAAGGGTCTTTGTGTGAGGTCACTGGCTAAGTTCCATAACTCTGACCTGCAAGTTAGCAGAATTATGTCCCTTTTTGTACTAACAAAATTCTTGATAACGTTTTGCATGCACTACTCCATATCTCTATATTTACTACAGACTGAAATAAACTTCACATATGTGTTCAGTGTCTTGATGAACATTTACTGACCAAGACCATTAACTTTGACCAGCTTTTAAGGAAGATTATGCCCCAGTTGTACTTATAAAAGTAAGTTTAAGGTTTGCTTGCAACAAGTGCAAATATCTGTTGTTTTCAATTATAACTTCACACATGTTTTGGAGATCGGTATGCAAGGTCACAGACCAAAGCCCATAATCTGACCTGCAATAAAACAGATTTTTTATCCTTGTTGTACTTAAAAATTTCTGGTAAATGTATGCGTGCAACAACTTCTATTTCTAGCTGACATGTAGACCTAGCATGGGGTTGCATTTGGGGCCAGTTGGGTCAAGGTCAAAGTCACTGGTTCTACAAATATTTTAAATGTAACTTCTGAAGGGATGGAGATTTTGTGCTGAAAGTTTGTGTGCATGTAGATTTAAATGCAGACAACATTGGCATTGTATTTGGAGCTAGTTGGGTCAAGTTCACTGTAACTAAAACATAAAAATGTTTTCTACTCTAAAACTTTAGTCTGGAGCGAGATATTGTGCTGTTATTGTCTGTGTACTGGTAGATAGCTTATATGCAGACCTTGCTTGCAATTCACCTAAATGAATTGGTTAGAATTTGAAAATATAATTTCTTGGAATAGTCATTTTTCTTGTTTTAATTTATAAATCTTCATCTTTTAGTTTACATATACTTTATGACAACTTCAGATATTTAACTTCGAATATGCCCTTGTTGATATTATATTAGGAACTATATCAAAGGTAATAATATTTAAACGGAAGAATTGTCGAACGCACTGTCTAGGGACAGCTCTTGTTCAATTTAGTTCTGTTCTTGTCATCTTACACTATACCATCTGCAGTGAGGTCTTGTGGCATACTGGACGTGCCTCGATCCAAGAAGACGAACTATGACTACAGGCTGGGAACAATTACCACAATCATAAGCTGCAGAGTAGGTCAACTGACGGGAACCGCAACCTACACATGTGTAGAAACCTCCAATACCACACAGGCATGGTCCCCAGCTGTAGATGCAGTATGTCATGGTAGGTTGTTGAAATCCTTACCAACTTCTCTTTAAATTGTCCTTTAAATGTGTTTCAGTATTCACAGACAATCGTTTTAATATGTTTATATCTGCCATTTAGATACAGATGTGGTAAGGTTTACCGCACGTAACCTCGCAAACACGAGTCTACACAGAAACGAGGACGCGATCTACCTCCAGATAGAAACCAACGACGGCGAAGGCTACAGTAACGTCACGGGCAAGTTCACGGCCCCGGTAAGCGGCCTATACACATTCACGGTCCAGTACTGCGTCAAAGCAAGACAAATCGGTAACCTGGAGCTTGTTCAGAACGGGAACCCTTTGCAACGTGGAGAGATTGTTGGTGCCGAGTATGCACAGTGTGCGAGTCTTCAGGCCCTTTCTAAGGTCCAGAAGGGGGATCGAGTCTGGGTTCGTTGCACCAATGATTTGCAATTTTACCAGGACGAACCGTATCGATGGGCGACCTTTTCCGGCGCTTTGGTACACAAATACCTATCCGAAAGTGTGAGTGGACAGATATTGGTAGGATAGGCGTTTAACGAATGAAGATGATACGTTCAAATGTAACTGACCAGATAGTTTGTGTGATGGGTGGTTCATGTAATAAGATGATACATTTTAGAATTGGTATTGATGTATTATAGTAAAAATATTATGTTTAGACTTTTAATTGTAACATAAATGGAAACATGCGCTCTCTTGTACACTTTTCATTATTTGTATTCGATAATAAAATACACCTCTGGCTCCCAAAGTATTTCTTCTGCTATTGGCCTCGTGTATTTTGTGACTTCACTTCGCAGCAAAAAGGTTCAACATTATGGAATAAAAGTGTTAACAGGCAATAGGAAACAATGTTTACATCAACAATTATAACTTTCTGCGAATGTCGCTGAAATTCTAAACGATTGACGTTCAGACCAGTAAATCGGGCTTAAATAACAAGTATTCATAAGCTGCCAAATGAAAAATATGCAAGATGAGTGTAAGAATGGATTTGTAAATCCGATAGAAGCAGACACGAGATATATCGTTATAATGCCAAACTTTTTATGTCCCCCAGTCTATACTGGGGGACATATTGTTTTTGCCCTGTCTGTTGGTTTGTTTGTTTGTTGGTTTGTTGGTTTGTTTGCGTCAAACTTTAACATTGGCCATAACTTTTGCAATATTGAAGATGGTAACTTGATATTTGGCATGCATGTGTATCTCATGGAGCTGCACATGTTGAGTGGTAAAAGGTCAAGGTCATCCTTCAAGGTCAAGGTCAAATATATTTTTACAATAGGGTTAATGTCCAGGAACACATTGTATATTTTAAATATTTTTTATTATGTATTTTATTAAAAAAAACATAATATTAATATCAAAAAAGTGAAATAGGCAATAATTGATCGTCTGAATATCATACACTTCAAAACTATAGTATTTGTTTTATTCCACGCTATTTGATATGTTGTAATTGACATGCTTAATTGCAAACACGACAACATCAAATAACACAGTATCAGTTATTGTCAATAATGAACATACGTGGGGTAGGACGATACGCTATTAACCTACTAGAGACTCAAACATACATCAATGCACCAGAGAACGTTGTCCATGCATACTGATCCTCGTACAAGAGGGTGGTATACGTGCACCTGACCCAGACCTGGTGTCCGGCCTGCACCCACGTCATCGAATGCAGGTTGGCGCACTCGGTCCACCGCTCCGCGATGATCGCGCCCCTCTGCAAGGACTCTCCGTTGCTCACGATCTCCACGTGCGCGAATCTGTTTGGCGCCACGGAGTACTGGAGTATGAAACTGTAGGTGCCGTTCACGGGAGAGGTAAAACGACCTGACTCGACGTTGTAGGCCTCACCGTCGTTGATTTGCACGTTTTTGAACTGCACGTCATCATTGGCCATAAGATTTTGATCGGAGGGAGTTCTGACCCGAAACAGGATAGTCGGGATCGCCAACTCTGCACGTCAATGATTTGGGAATGGAGATTCAAAATATGAGTATATGGTTTGACTTAACCTATTTTGAACATATACAAACTTAACATAATAATAAATCATTCATTTGAAATGTAAACCTTTTTGCCATGACTCTCAACTTAAAAGAATCTAATACTCTTTTGAATATCTGAAGTCAGTCAGTAGTCAGAACCAATAGTATAACAGTGATACCCTATACGCAAAATTGTGTTGTAAAGACCATCATATGAAAATCCGTACACTCATCGTTAGCCATACGGGTTTGAGTTGCTAGGTAACCAATCTATACAATTAAAGACAGGCATACGTTGTCTGGAAATAAGGTACTAATATAAGGTTTACGAAAACATCTCAAACATTAAGGGAGGTAGGTCGGCTAAACTTTGTTTCGTCAAAGTGTTTTTTATCATAAACATGATGCCACTTCAATAAGGATGATTAATGAGAGAAATCTTCCAAATAAGCTTGTCCAATAAAGTTCATTATACTTTAAAGTTAACATTGCGAATACAATCGAATGTAGAGAACTGATCGCATAACTCAACCTGCAATAACAAATCTTAAAGTATAAGATTGATTTCAAGATAAAGCACGATTGATGTATGCTTAATGTAAACAAGCAACTATTTTAAGATCTTTTAAAGTATATTTAACGTATATTTAGCACTTGAAGTTAATGTCGATGTGTACATGTAACTGAATTGTCTTTGAGGGACCTCGTATTATATGTTGATGTTCTAGAACATACCTTGATGTACTTATGTGAACTGCACAACTGTTCTAATTTCATTGTAGCTTTGAACGTATATTCGGTACTAAGAGGAACAAGCATTTAAACATCGACATAACACAGGAAAACACACTGGGGGTTGTACAAAAATAAACATCTTAGCATTGACATTAATAATGTCACATACCTGTGCAGCTATGTTGTTGGCATATCTCATACTCGATGCTTTTGCCTTGGCAATGACGCCCATCATTAGAGGGCACGGGGTTATCACAGCGTCTGTCGCGTCTCCTGATGCCCACATCGCACGTTGTACTGCACATCCCCCATGGTGACCACGTGCTCCATCCTCCGTGCACTGACGTGAAATATACGTGGACATAATAAAACATTAATTTGCACATATACACACACTGTTCGTTTTATTTGATCAAGATTTAAAATTTTCAACTACATTATTGACCCTTAACATATAGGTTGGTTGCACGTTATATAATCATTCATGATGTTAACCTAATTATTTAAAATCAAACGGACATAAAAACATTGGGTACTCTTGCACTTCAATCTAGGCAGTCATGTTGGAGCAAAAAGTATGTGTTCATTAAACATGAAAGATGTCTGATGTCCAAATATATGTTCCACTAATTGGCAAGAAAAAAAAATATGTAATGCATTTACATGTATGTGTGCTACAGAAAAGTTATATGTATCAAATTGCTAGCCAATCCTTAAATGGTAAAAATGAGATTTGTTTCAGAATACACAAAATGAAACTTATGTAATACAAGGGCAAGGTTCCGACTCGCAGACGTCAATGCTGTTCGCAGGCCCCACACAGTCACTGCCCCCGTGGGCAGGTGGCGGTTTGTTGCAGGCCCTTGAACGGGTCCTAGTTCCGTTTCCACAGGTGACGTCACAACCTGCCCAGGTTTCCCATTCCGACCATTCACCGTTCACTAATATGTAAAAAAACACACTTATATACAACTTCATTTGTTTGTTTTTATTTCTAACCTGCAAAGTATTTGATCTTTAGAAATGAAGTATAAAAAATAAATCGCCAGATATACATGCCACGAGTATGTAGTGTGTTGACATTTAATTTTAACAGCAAAAAGTTCGTGCAATGCAGTTTATGAGAATGGCTGGTATATAATGGTATACGCGATTTGTATAGACTTTCGTGCATAATGACCTTAGGTTGAAGAATTTCCAAAAAAGGGACTTGTATTGTATATAATCTCCTTTAATTTCATAGGCTATTGGTAATATCACTTAAATAAAGATTAGCGGATGCTTACACGATTTTCTCTGGTGATAATATTTCTGGATGTTAGACGTTTAATCATTACGTCATTTAGAATGTTTGATAAATGACTGCATTCTCATGTTGGTTCGATTGGTTTGTATTTTGTTCGAACAGAACAAATACTGTTAAACATGGGAAGCCTTGTTGAACAACTGGCTTACCGACTTCACAGAGATGACAGAAGTCTTTGCACAGTATGACGGCGTTACGGACGTCATTGCAGACGACCAGTGTGGCATTCAAGACGCCACAGTTCGGTATTGTGTCCTGGCATTCTAAAACGATATTTCAATTATACACAATTTGCATCAGGGAAGAGTATAGTCTATTAGGAACATACACTATTTTGCTCGGTTGACCATACTACGATATGAAAATCGGATTGCTGAGGAAATGTGTCACCTTGAGAAAGTACTTTCATGCAGTTGCATATTTTAATGCTGATGTAAGTTAAAGTTAATTGTTAATAATATAATACTGTTTAACACATTGGCATGTAAGCGAAAGTTCACATACGCGTTATAGGACTGTTTATTTGGATGCACATGTCATTGTACATTAAATACATGTTTAGTTAGTTATGTACATCATGTTCATCATGACAAGTGCATTCTGCAGAAAGATTAAGTGGTATATGTTTATTTGTGAAAGTTGTTAGATAATTTTATCCATCTAAGTAAAATAAAAAATAATAATTGCATAACCGTCATTAACATATACATGAACAGATTGTAACATGGCCCATATGATATCAAACGTGTGCGTTATCATAGCAGGTAAAATAAATTTACGAACCTGGAAGGTTGTGGTTTGCTTCATCCAGCAGGAAACCTAGTAACACATGTTAGACAAGATTTCTTTTAGAATTTTCAAATATGTATCAGAATCTACAAATATTAATTTAGTGCATGCCAGTTGTCATTGACTGTGATCATGAATACAATCATGTCGGAATGCGGAATACATTTAACACACAATGAAGTTTAAAAATAGTTTAATCATTCATGATGTTAACAAAATCATTTAAAATAAAACGGACATAAACACATTGGTTACTCTTGCTCTTCAATCTAGGCAGTCATATTGGAGCAAAAATTATGTGTTCATTAAACATGAAAGATGTCTTATGTCCTTATATATGTTTCACTAATTTGCAAGAAAAAAATTAATATGTAATGCAGATATGTGTGCTACAGAAAAGTTATATGTATCAAATTGCTAGCCAATCTTTAAATGGTAAAAATGAGATTTGTTTCAGAATACACAAAATGAGACTTCTGTAATACAAGGGCAAGGTTCCGACTCGCAGACGTCAATGCTGTTCGCAGGCCCCACACAGTCACTGCCCCCGTGGGCAGGTGGCGGTTTGTTGCAGGCCCTTGAACGGGTCCTAGTTCCGTTTCCACAGGTGACGTCACAACCTGCCCAGGTTTCCCATTCCGACCATTCACCGTTCACTAACATGATAAAAAAAATCACTTATATACAACTTCATGTGTATGCTTTTATGTCTAACCTGTAAAGTATTTGATCTTTAGAAATGAAGTATAAAAAATAAATCGCGAGATATAAAAACCACGAGTATGCAGTATGTTGACATTTTATTTTAAAAGCAAAAAGTACTTGCTATGATGTTTATGAGAATGGCTGGTATATAATGGTATACGCGATGTGTATAAACTTTCGTGCATAATGACCTTTGGTTGATGAATTTACAAAAAAGGGACTTGCATTGTATGTTATCTCCTTTAATTGCATAGGCTATTGGTAATATCACTTAAATAACGATTAGCGGATGCTAAAACGATTTTCTCACGTGATAATATTTCTGGATGTTAGACGTTAAATCATTACGTCATTTAGAATGTTTGATATATGACTGCATTCTCATGTTGGTTCGATTGGTTTGTATTTTGTTCGAACAGAACAAATACTGTTAAACATGGACAGCCTTTTTTCAACAACTGGCTTACCGACTTCACAGAGATGACAGAAATCCTTGCACAGTATGACGGCGTTGCCGACGTCATTGCAGACGACCAGTGTGGTATTCAAGACGTCACAGTTCGGTATTGTGTCCTGGCATTCTAAAACGATATTTTAATTATAAACAATATGTAACAGGGAAGAGTATAGTCTATTAGGAACATACACTATTTTGCTCGATTGGCCATACTACGAGGAAATGTGTTACCTTGGCAAAGTACTTTCATACAGTTGCATATTTTACTGCTGATGTAACTTTAAGTTCATTGTTAATAATATAATATTGTTTAAAAGATTGGCATGTAAGCAAAAGTTTACATACGCGTTAAAGGACTGTTACTTTGGATGCTCATGTCATTGTACATTACAACATGTTGAGTTAGTTCTGTATATCACGTACATCATGACAAATACATTGTACTGAAAAAAATCAGTGGTATATGTTTTATTTTTGAAAGTTGTTATATAATTTTACCCATCTAAGTAAAATAAAAAATAATAATTTCATAACCGTCATTTACATATACATGAACAGGTTATTACATGGTCAATACGATATCATACGATATCAAACGTGTGCGTAATAATATTAGGTAAAATAAATTAACGAACCTGGAAGGTTGTGGTTTGCTTCATCTAGCACGAAACCTAGAAACACATGTAAGAAAAGATTTCTTCAAGAAGGTTACCTTGTGCATGCCATTTGTCATTGACTGTGCTCATGCATACAATCATGTCGGAATACGGAATACATTTAACACAAAATGATGTTTAAAAATCGACTTACCTTTGACTATACGCATACACATCAGACATATCCACAATGTACCTGAAACATGGTTTTTGTTAACGTCTCATTTTCTTGGATCGTGCACAATTAGAACATAAATAATTGAAACACTGGAGATGACACTTTTTTATGATTATATAAAAAGTTAAATGAAAACATCGCTTTTCAAACGTTAAATGCACTAGTACCATATCGTATATGAACCATTTACCGTATTTAATGCACTTATCGTTATGAACGCATTTTCTGTATGCCTGTGTGTGTGTGTGTGTGCGCGTGTGTGTGCGCGTGAGTGCGTGTATGCATGTGCGCGCGCGTGTGTGTGTGTGTGTGCGTGTGTATGTGAATGTGTGTCTGTCTGACAAAATCCTGTCCGAAGAAGTACACTGTTCAAAGTACAGCATTCATACTTACACGTATCGTTTCTTATAATATAAAGATGTGCATGTACAAGTAATATTATAGAATAACTATTAATTTACGCTACATTTTAGGAAATGCGGTATTCCGATAGAGTCGCCTTAAATTTAACATCTCTACGTTTAACTGGTAGGTGATTAACTTAAACTAATATAACCAGATGTTATTTTAATATTTAAGTATGTGCTAAGTATGTGTCGTACAGACATCGTCTACATACGATATATTAGATAATTACACCGGATAAATCACAAGTGCCAAAAATATTAATTTGTAATACTAATGAAGCAATTTAAAACAAAATCCCGTACTTTAGAACTTAACATAGATGCCAACCGTCTTTTTACCGATAATGAGTAATTCTTAATGAAATGAATTTAAATCAACAGATTTAAATCTCGTTTTTGTAACATAATAATACAAAACGTAGTAACATACCTTTTCTCATGACACGGGTTATGTTTGGGAAGGCCTAAAGGTATAGGTATATCAACCTAGTAAACAATGAAACAAAGTACATAATTGAATTGATAAACGACAGAATATATATAAAAAAACTATGCATATTTGTTGAAAAGATTATATACCATCATTATTTCGTTTGGGATTGTTCTTTGTTTTGCGGTGTTCAAATGCTGCGCTATCAGATCGGTAAAGGTGGACGGAGCATTAGATGCCACCCATCCATGCACCGATATAGTGTATTGAAATTCTGTGTGATTTATACGAACGATATGTATAATACTTAATGATACACTGAATTGACACCATGCAACAGTGTTAACTTTGAAAATGGCACGCAAGCCGATTTTGCCAGTTGGCAAAAAACGTCTTCGAGCAGATCACTGGTCCCTGAAAAAGCTTTGATTTGNTTTGACATAAATGTATACACAATACATGCTAATGTGTATGATATTGCGGAAATATGTAATCTTCTTCAAGCATTTATTGAACTCATACAGTTTAATTGATAGCGTGCTTTATCATTTTCAGGCTTCGCCTTCTGGTTCGTTTAAACATGTTGTCATTCGTCAGGTAAATGAATGTTGGGTGAATTATAATGGTTTTAAATTGCACAAGTATTTGTTCATACATTTTAAATGACTGCCTCATAAAGTAAATCATCTCTTAACCATTTCAGGTTTTCTGCTTGACCCGACCCTTGTATATGGTGAGTTCAGCAAATAATTGTGGGGAATATGTTATCGCAATAGAAATCATGACACATCTTTATGTTTTGTTTTCAAGCTTGCAATTTCAATAAGATACTCGTAATATATAACACAAGATCAAATGGTGGGATGATTCTTTTAAATTATGCAAAAACTTTATACAGTCGTATACATTTGCTTAATTTTCTGCCTGTATACATAACACTGAGATACTGTTTTATCATGTATAGCATGCGTTGATCAGCTGCAGAACTGCGACGTCTTTAACTCATCAATCGGTGTCTGCAAAGACCTTCACCATGCTTATCAGATCCGTCGAAAGTTTTGTGGATTATACAGCGTAGGTACGAATCTGATAACGCATAAGCAATTTAGAAGAAAGTAACTGTTATCCAGTCACAACTAGGGCTTCTACCTTATTGGAAATTCATCAGTAGGTAGTTGGTGTTTATAACGCGATAAGTCTTATAATTATGATGATTACAGCCGTAAACTTACCTTTAATTAGAAACCTTGTGTTTTACCTTGCTTGAACCTCACATGAAGTATTTGTCTCCTTTAGACGGTATATAGCAATCAAAGCTCGATTTTTTTTCATCACGATCTATGATGCTTCAAATTAAAATTATATTTAGTGCATACACTAATACTAATGCATGTTATATGACAAGGTGTGGTCATGTGAGGATTATTTAATGTACAATGATTTATATTGTTGTTCATAGTCCACGGCCAATAGTCAGTGTGGAGCGCGTGGGGTGCCTGTGACGTCACGTGTGGCAATACTATTTTAAATATGAAAGCCTGCATTGCAACCTTATATTAAACAAGCAAAATGCCTGATTATTACCACATTCAAAACTTGGTGTACATGGCTTATTCGTTCCGTTGGTCGATCAGTTAATTCAGTTTTAATAAAAACATAATTGTTGGAACAATATTGCGGCCAAGTTTGATATATATAACAAAAAAATAAAACATATATTGATAAATATATTATCCTTTCTGCTCTATAAGACACAAACTTGTCATTCAATCTTGATATAATAACGATTAGAGAAAATCATGTACATGTATTTACAAAAATAACAATTTCATGGTATGGACTTATGTTTATAAAAACAACGATTTAAAGATTAACTTATCCAGACAATTTTCCTCATAGTTACATTGAAAAGACAAGCCCCAGGCCTATATGTCAAGTTATTCAAACTAATAACATAATTTTAAAATAAATTAATATACAAGCATTAAATGATTGCCTAAACGGTCGTTCTTATTGGGTATCTAGTGTTAAACTATAGTTAGACACCTACGGTTTGTCATATGTGTTTAATAATCCAAGCTCTGTCGATGTTAAAATAGTTTTACCATATTTTAAAACTGTTGTAATTGATACCAATAAACAAAAGAAATTAGGCATTCTGTTTTTTAAATCTCTCCAATTACTGAATTCAAAGAATAAAGTTGAATGTAGGTTAGCCAAATTTGTAAAAGAAGCTCTGATTTTAAGCAATAATATTACTAATGTTGTTACTTAACTTAAAAATAGTAAACCTCCATATACAGGTAATTTATCAAGCCTTTTCGTAACTGTATACGATGATACCTATGTTTATTTTATTTCTTCGTTTATCTCTGTGACAGAATTGTATGTGAAATATCTAGTGTTTAGACTATGTACATTGTGCAAGTCTGGATAAATATGTGTCTTGTCTTGTCTTTTATAAATATACACTCCTTAGTTTAATAGCTGAACGTAACCTGTCTAAGTTACGCATCTTTCCATATATTCCATACTAGCGTATAGTGTTAAATGGGTTTATAAACAGTCACTTTTTGTATTTAAATACGTCAGTACCACGCACACAGCCGGGCATTGCGTTCAGAAATTTGGTTGATGGGGCCGTCAGGCCGTCGCTGTTATCTTGTATTTTAGATTAATTACTGGATTTCGAAAGCGTTTGTGTTAAACTTCGACGAGTAAAATAAACATCAATGAAAACTTTGTCGATGTGCTTCTTTGTTCAATTGAATAACGCTACAGGCTGAAATCGACGATCTTCAAAAGTGTCACAGTAATTTGCTTTAAAAATATATAAATATGCTTTTTAGCCGATTTATCTCTCTAAGTAAATTAGTTGTCAGGCGATATTAAAATTCATTAAACATTGAGATTATCTTTTGCTTTTCAAGTTCGATTATCAACCTTATCAAGAATTTTACATATTGCCTGATCCGTAATAAGTCTTTTACACCTAGTAGAACTGTCTTTTCCTGAGATACTTTACGATGCTATGGAATGTTTCCTTTATCTCGCTGGGTTCTGAAATCTTGTCAACAAGAAGAGATTTTGCTGATACCTGTATTTTTCATTTTATCGTTCTTCATCTTGCACTTCTTTTGCACTTGTCTTTACTAACATTTTAGTTTCTAAATCGCAATTAAATCGGATTGATATTCTCTTTAATTGCTTTGCAATGTGGATAACAAAGCTATGAGAAAATAGCAAACTTTCTGTCATGACTGAAACATGCATTACGCAAACAGACGAAAGTAAACATGTTTGAAAAGGTGTATACATGTTTACAGTGCGGGCACTGTATAAGTTAATATAATTCTCTGAGCATTTTTGTATTATCCTCTGTCGGTTCAACCGGAGGGGACAATAGCTTTAACCTCCGCTACTCATTTGTTTCTGTTCGTCTTTCCGTCAGTGATGGAACTTGTGACTTCTCAAAAAGTACTAAATAAAAGTGGATGAAAGTAAATATACTTTTAATATGCAACGAGATGATTATGAACGATCCTTTTAATCATAAGGGAATGGCCAGGTCGCTGTTTCTACAAACATGACACAACTTTATATCGTGATTACTAAAAAGGAACATTTATATTTTATTACATTTTTTAATATCATAGGCGATGGAATTAAATTGTAAATATTGCCTCGATGATAATAATTCGAACCGAGATTGACATTACTGTTCGAGAAGGGATAGGGGGTGGGGGACTTCAATATCACCTATAACCCGAAATATGAATATGATGTATATTTGTGTTTTCGAACAAACTTACTGCAATTGAATATAGTACTCGTACGTGAAGATTGTAAAATTAATTAGATTTTTATCTGAAACGGATTTATCCGAAAACCCGTGTTACAAATTTGAGGCCCACACGTAAGGCATTTAAAAAATTATAGCCCGATCGGGGTATATAACGTTTGTAAATCAAAACATATTTAAACAACAAGGATAGGTATACGATATTTTGCAAGTGAGGTATTATAAAAGCTTTTATGAAAATTAGGGTACATATTGGGCAATTTCGGCATTTGTTTGCCTTAATCCTTTCCACTGTTCATTCGTTCGGCAATCTGTCCGTCCGAAACAACTGAAATAACTACCCACGTGCCTGAGATAAAACTGTAGCCCTTTTCCTTGAACGATTCTGAATATTCATGAAAAAACTCTGTATACTGATAAAGATTAATAGAACGGCGTTTACTTTTTCATCAGAGGTCTAAGGTTACGTCATGGCTAGTTAAACTAGAATACACCTTAATTTTGTCTGTGAATAACAGCAGCTAAACGTTTATTAACACTTATTATACTTTTATTCATCCGTAAAAACTCGCTTTAAGTTATTTAGACATCATAGGGCATATGAGCTCCTGGCCATTAAGAGTAGGCGGGACATATGCCTCTCGTGCCTATAACGTCCAGTAAAGCTGTCAACCCGAACTGATCTTCCCAACATGTGGTTATTAAAATGAGACATTGTATTGCAACTTAAGCGACCTGTTATCAGATTTAATAATATTTTTGTTGAGTCACAAAACAGAATATTGTCAACGAAGCTTAACGCAAACACATCATTGGAAGCAATATTAGACAGTGCCGGTATTAATTTCACTTGAGCTAGTATAAAATACCTGATTTTAATCAAATGGCAAAGTGATGTGAATTTCAAAACCTTTGGGATTTCTGTAGATCAACAATTGTCTATACAATTGAACAATTCAGCTTAATGTATTAGAAAATGCTCTTCACAATAACCCTTTATTACTATTCAAACTCCTTGCGTCTGCCAGTGTACAGATCGTGTTTTCGGTTGTTGTTTCTCTAGGTCACGCGATTGCTCTTCGTAGCGATACATAACATTGTGACTGGTTACTAAGTTATAGCTCTCTATTTCAGCCTGGTCGTCACGGGGATCCTGGGGTTCATGCTCAAGCACATGTGGATCTGGGTTACGGAAGTGAACTCGCTCCTGCTTAGGCACACTAGATCTGATAAATATGTGTACAGGGACTTCTGAACAAGACGACATATTAAACACGACATGTAGTGTGTCTATGTGTAATGATATATGCATATTTAAATACATCACATCCATTGAATGCTAAATATAACAATGCCTTTGCTCATACAATTACGTATTTCAAGTAGTTTAAGGTGATATTGGTGAGTATGTTATTGCAAAAGACAACGATGCAAATAAACATATAGTATGTAAGTGGATTATAATTAGCGATATGGCTAATATATTATTGTATAACATTTATTAGGCAAACCGACGCTGCATTCTCGGCAAAAGGGAATAGTGAAGCAGGAATTAATTACGTTTTTCCAACCATTCTACTAAACGATAGAAACGACTACGTTGCAAGTACCGGTGTATTTACGTGCAGGATTCCCGGCTTGTATTAGTTTGCTGTGAGCATGGAAACGAGAAGAGAAATTTATCGAACAATTGACGTAGTTAGAGCTTATATCACGGTCAATGGGATCACACAAGTGACAGCACATGCTGATCCATACGATGACCAAACTACAGACAAGGGTAGCTTCATGATTGGTACATCTGCCACATTGCGTCTACGACAGGGCGACAGAGTCGGCATAATAAGAAAGCCTTCGACATCCTTTCAAGATGGAACGTTTTCTGGCTACTTTATTGAACCTGATACGCCGTAGTCTTGTTGTTACTCTATCAGACATGTTTATGGAGGCATGTTCATATCGACTTGATTATAAGAAAGTACCACAAGTTTATTGAATACATGGATACATATATACACATAGTGTTTTACGCAATGTGACGTTTCAAAAAATGGTCTACATGTTTTTTTTCCTTTTAGTCAACAGAATAACAAACAACATTTATTCGTTCAGATACTTTATTTACCAAAAAGCATGTATTTTTTTTAGCCCCTGACCTCTAATTTATTATTAGGTTAACCTTTGAATAAATTCATATTAACTCAAGGAATCACTGGGACGTTATCCAGGCGAAAAGCTTTTTATGTTGGTCTTAATCACATATGTTCAATCCAAGTCGTTAATGAGAATCTGCCTATCATTATAACATAAGGACACATTGTGTCTCAGTAAGTTTCATCTTTCTATAACTAATGTAAACGAAGTTGACTGTAAATAATTAAAGAATAAAAAAAACTGACGTGAATTTCGTCGTACAGAAAATCGAAATATATGAAAATGCATTCTCTTTGTATTAAATAATTTACTGATCGGACGGCTAAACCAAAGTGTTGAGGCACTGAACATATTCATAATAAGACGACTCATTCAATAATACATATTAAATAAGCCGACATTTATGACGTTAGGTCATATCACGCTTGATTTCATTGCTTTGTTATATTGCCAATATTTAAAACATCACGAACACTTTTTTTAATAATAAAAGCTTTTAACAAAATTCCAAAGCAACATTTTTTGTTTGCGGCCATTCTAAATTATGTGTTCATAATTATTATACTATTTTAAATAATTAAGGGCACTTAGGATTTATTATCCTGCACCACACTAAAAAATGAAAATGACTTAGAACTTTTGCTAAGCGGAAAAAAAACAATTAGGATAACACCAACACATTAAATGCATTGACCTCAAATCCTAAAAAAAAGTTCTGTTGAAGCCAAGGTTCAACGATACAATTGATATTTTGTCGAACGATGATTAAAATTAAAGTGCATTTACAAACAAACAAAAGATGCTGCATTTTATAGTATTCGCACTTACTACAATACATACATTTTCAGTTGTGATAGAGAAGAAATATTTCGGTATCAACATACTGGTATCCGAAATAATGCTACAGCTTAATATTGATTTTAAGGAATGGCAAAATTTACAAAAATAAATAAAATTATTAGCATTAAAACAATTAAACGTGTCTTACAGTATTACTTAAGCATAATATTATAAATAGGGGGAGTTAAAACACTTTGATGCATATAAACGATTTAATCCTGCAAGATGACGGTTGGGCTAGAATCCCGCCAATGGCAGTAAGTTTGAAAATAGAAGTTAACCAAATTTAGTATTGCAATTCCTAATACGTCGTGCTCGATACTTGACATTAAAGTAACAATCTAAATGTAATTAAAATTTAATCTTCAACGTCAACAGATTTCAAACAATGCGATCATGGAACGCGAATATCTCGGTAATGAAGCACAAGAAAATGTTAAATGATAAGCGTGTATTAACGCGATTGTAGTACTCATGAAAAACAAGAAACCGTTGAATTTTTAACCATAAATGATGATTATGTGAATATGGCTGCGATTACATCACACATTTTTTATATATGTAGTGCATATAAACAAATAAAAAGTCATAATGGTCAACACGATATATTTATCAATTATTATCCTGTATTGAACAAAAAGGTGCAATAATGACGGAAACTGTATTTCATTAATACACATGTGGTTATAATGTACATACAATCGTTTAAGCAATTCGTAAAGAAAATAAATTTCATAAAACAAACTTTAATTGCCTGCATATTGACAGCAATTACTACGGTATAAATCGTTACAAATTGGACACAGTGATGTGCCATAATTTTTGTAGTCCTTGTTAACATCCGGTTTTAAATACCTGTTATATTATATTGCTCAAGGTTCACGGAGCGTGTGGATATATATATATTAACATATAGGTTCAAGATTCGAACGCAGGTCATTTCAGACGGCTACCGGTATCAATGAACTGTCCCTTTGGGATCGGCCTCGTTGACAGTTGTAATTTTTTTTTTTTATAATTATGTAAGTAGTATTTAGATTGTCTGAGTATGTCTAACATTGGAAACGCAATTCAACTTAAACAAATTTTGTAAATCAATTAGAACTATTATCTTTCCATTAAAAACAAACCAATTAGTAATATTATTTATCCAGAAACGCTGGCAATACGAAGCACAGACGAAATGTTTTTGTTTAAGTCATCAACATTAAAGCCAGTTTTCCAAATTAAAGACTTATACATAATACCTATATTATTCTTTTAACACACAAACATCTCAGCCATTGAAATACACATGGACATGGTTTTGATGTTAAGTGAATCGCTATTTCTCCTAGTAACGCAATTTCGATAAAAACGAGGTAAGATTAAAGTACTAACATAAAGTCTTGAGTATGTGTAGCAATGAGTATAGAGTACGCCGAATTTGCAAATCAAGTCATGAGTTATCATATCATTATAGGTGAATTTAAAAGGCTTATACAAAAGAAAGATATAATGTGAATTAATAATTTTTTTCAAGCAAAGTGCGGAACGAATTGTTGTAACAATATAGCTTGGGATTTGTTTTGAACGTTATACATATTTAACACAATAAATGCATGCTTATTTACATGCTATATTGGGATAATACTAATATTCTAATATTTATAGAACTCATTTATATTTTATTAAGAGTTTACTTAATATATTTTCTTTTTCAGGGTTTGCCTTCGTGTTCGTATTAACAAGCTATCATTCGTCAGGTTAATGCATTTTGAACGAATTTCTTTGGTTATATACTGCCTTAGAATTTGTGTTTAATTTTGTAAATAACTGCTTTGCTAAAAACACATCTCTTTCGGATTTAAGGTTTTTTGCTGGAACATACCACTTCATATGGTGAGTTTAGCGAATAATCCTTGAGACTTGAAAGAGTGCAATAAGTAAGGTAGTCGTATTATATTACATCAGAAAATTATCGTTATATCATTAAATTAAAGCAAAACCTGCCTTAATGACAAAAAAAATCATTTTCAGTATTTATTGAAATTTAATAGCATATTTTATGTGTAGAAAATGGGTGAAAACAGATTTGAAATCGAAATAAAGATGCCGAAGATATGCGCAATGACGTACCGTCACTAAAGCTCTCCATTTTTATGTTGACGTCGATTTTTTTAGACGCGCTCAGAAGCGCGCCAACGTTAAATCAGTATATGTTACAGGCGGTAATAAGTAATTAACGTCGTATGCGATCATTACGTTTTTAAAAGTATTTTAATAAATAGTAAAATAAAAAATAAAAGTACAATAATTCAAAATCGTTGCCTAGCAACGGTCGAACAGCGGGGATAGGAAGAGTAAGCTGGACAACATTACGATGAAACACACGGGTTTTTATCATACACCGCTGTTAAACATAGTGTATGTCAAATATATTTTTCTGAAGTTATTCTTCTTGTGGCTCAGGACACAAACAGTCCTGAAACGCAGGACGAACGTAGGGTCGAACATTTTTGTGCAGGTAGTGTTGTCTGGCTTTGCTCAATTCGGCAGCGTGAACGATACCAGGTCTACCAGCATCCCGGAACCGGAATGCAGGATCCTTCAAGATACATACTGTCATGGCTATCGCGTCTCTGGAGGCTGGTTACCGACGACTTGTTAACGACTGCCGCTAATTGGTCCATGCTTTCGCAGTCAGACCTCCTGTAGAGTTTCTTTATATGTCCAAATCCTCCGTCAACGTGGCATTTGGCGTGTCCTATATATAGATATGTGTAACGGATAAAACTTATATGAAATGAAAAAAAGATCTGCATGTTATTACTAAATGGTCGTAAAGATTTATTATTGTGTTAAGTTTTGTTTGTTTTCTACTGTTTTTTTCTGTTCTGTTCTCGAAAATAAACCCGACGTCTTATCATTATTCGCTTATAAATTAACGATTAGACAGCCACACTGAAAGTGTAATCCATTAATAATATACATCAGTAAGGTATTATACCAACCTGGGATCTGCATCATGTATTCGATTGTTTGTTGCAGTCCAGTCATTACTCGCCACATGAAGTAGCCGAGCAAGAAGCGATTTTTGTTTTGGCCTGTATAGAAAAATCAGAAAGAATAAATTCATGCATGTGTCGCGTTCTGAGAAAACTGGCAAAATGCAGGTGCGTAAAATGTCGTCCCAGATTAGCATGTGCAGTCCACATAGGCTAATCCGGGACGACGTTTTCCGCCTAAACTGGATTTTCGCTATGAAGAGACATCATTTAAACGAAAAATTCCCTACAAGCGGAAATTGTCGTCCCTGATTAGCTTGTGCGGACTGCGGACTACACAGGCTAATCTGGGATGACAATTTACGCACAAGCATTATGCCCAGTTTTTTCAGAACGCGACACACATACGCAATCGTCAATTTTGTTTTCAAAATCTCTTCATATACGTTAACTTAATCGGTATATACGTGTGAAAGAAAAATACAACACAAATCGATTACACACCTGGGCAATTGTCAGCATGAATGGCAAAGGTTGAAGGATTTTGAGCATGGTTCTCGATCGCCCAATCGATCATGGAGATCACGGCATTCGGGCCTTGAGCGTCGCCGCCATCTTTCCCAGAATTCCTGTATTTTCGAAAATTCTGCATCGTTACCAGGTGCAAAATCCTCTGTATCATCAACATCATCACTCTCTTCATCTTCTTCAACCACTGTTTCTTGATGAGAAAGGTAATCGCGAACACGCCCTTCCAATATTACATTGATGTCATGAGGACCATCGTCTGTCTCGATCTAATCATTTCCGTTCGGCGAATTACAGAGTTCTTGTGAAGCAAATGGTGTAGAAATGGGTGTTTTTCCAAAATGTTGCGAGAGAACACTCTCCA
Source organism: Dreissena rostriformis (assembly GCA_007657795.1). NCBI lineage: Eukaryota > Metazoa > Mollusca > Bivalvia > Myida > Dreissenidae > Dreissena > Dreissena rostriformis. Next base: position 99,564 of record VMBQ01003088.1, read on the forward strand.
ACTCCTTTATTAAAATTAAATATCAATTTCATAATTTTTTCTGAATCCTAAATACAATAATATTTATTTTAAAGGGGTGTACTGTAATAAGGGTAAATGTTGTCAAATTGCTTTTTTCAAGAAAAGTACAGAAAAGTTCTCAAAAGAAAACATAAAAACATTTTTTTTTTT